>VZRE01005285.1:759117-787677 GCA_013396775.1 Cephalopterus ornatus | reverse complement strand
GAGCTGGGGAAGGGGCTGGAGCAGCAGGAGCAGCTGAGGGAGCTGGGGGGGCTCAGCCTGGAGAAAAGGAGGCTCAGGGGGGACCTTCTGGCTCTGCAACTCCCTGACAGGAGGGGGGAGCCGGGAGGGGGTCGGGCTCTGCTCCCAGGGAACAAGGGACAGGAGGAGAGGGAACGGTCTCAAGCTGTGCCAGGGGAGGGTCAGGTTGGACATCAGGAGGAATTTCTCCATGGAAAGGGTGGTCAGGCACTGGAAGGGGCCGCCCAGGGAGGTTTGGAGTCCCCACTCTTGGAGGTGTCCAAGGAAGGACTGGAGGTGGCACTCAGTGCTCTGGGCTGGGGGACAGGGTGGACTCAACCGTCTTGGAGGTCTTTTCCAACCTCAGTGACTCTGTGATTCCATGAATCACCCTGAGTGCACTGGGGAGAGCCAGTCAGGACGTGTGAACTCTGAAGATGCTCTTCCAAGAGCCAGTTGCTGCTGTGTTGGTAAAAGCTCTGCAAGAGCTGTTTCTCTCCAGAAACCCGGAGGACAACTGAAGGAAGTTTGATCTGGCTTTCACTCAAGGGTAGCAGAACAGGGGTTCAAGCCCGGAAAACAGCAGCTGGAGGAAAAGCAAGTTTTTAACATGCAAAAGTCAGAGAAATCATCATAGAATGACAGAATCACAGAATGGCCTGCCCTGGAAGGGACCTCAAAGATCATCCCGTTCCAACCTCCTGCCATGGGCAGGGACACCTTCCACTGAAATGTCAAGGCTGAAATGGCAGCACAAAATTATAAAGAGCACCTTGAGCCCCACAGAGAGCAAACCAACCTCCAGATGGCCATGCACAAACACACTCCCAATGTTTTTAAGACATAAAGCCAATATCAGAGCTCTGTAGAACAGTCCCCAGTGTGAGATCAGGTGGCAGGAGGATCTGGGTGAAAGAGTTTTCAGAGCCTGCTGGAAGCCCTCAAATGAATGCTTGATAAAGCTGTTTTCTCAACAGAAAGGTCATATAGAACTGTGATCCCAAATTTTAAAGAACACCCTCAGAAGGGCTGCCAGGGACCCTTGGTGCAGGTCCCACGGGACCAGCCACGTTCTGTGACCACTGAGGAAGATCTTCCAGCTGATCAAGTTTGCTGAAATGTACAGCAAAGCAAAAAGGCCACATCAGTGCCACAGAAAAATTGCTTTTCCTCCCTCCCTCCCCTCCCCCTCCCTTGGATTTATTTGTTCCTGGCAGAGACTTAGTGAGGTGACACTTGAGGAGTGTCACAGAACAACATCATTTTTCCCTCCACCTTAAAAAATGCAGCAAGAAACCACGGCCAAAAGCAGTGGTCCAGGTGTCTGCAGGGCTGCAAGAGGCCAGTCACACTCCAATTATCTGTGCCTGATGTTCTGAGGTAGGAAAGGGCTGTTCAGAGGATTTCTGATACTCCCCAGTGGAGGAGCTCGTTCTCCACCCCACATCAAATGTGGCTGGGCAGGGAGAGCACCCAGGGACAGGGAGAGAACCCTGGGACCATGGACAGGGGGATGCAGGAGAGGTGGGAGGGCAGCTGCAGGGCTGGAGAGCAGCCAGGAGGCAATGCAGGATGTCCTCCCTCACACTGACGTGAGCCAGGAGAGCAGGGGAAGCAGATCTGAAGCACCTCAAGAGTTAACACCACCTGGATGTCACACAGCAAGTCTGGAGAGGGGAAAGGGCTCATCCCAAATACCACAGGAGGAAGAAGGACCCACTCAGAGGCACAGTTTGTGTGGAATTGATAACTCATCCAGCCTTGGCTAAACAGATGATGTATTTTTGGTGAGTTCCAGGCACTCTCCCAGGAACACTGATGCAGCTTCTTGGGAGGAATCCAAGGGAGTTATCTCTCAGTCATTCTGCCTCGTTGGTAAAGGTAGGAAGAAAAATGTCCTTTGTTATTAATTCCAAATTGTTCCCCAACTGAATTATGTGCCAGGAGGTGAGGTTATTTTAGAAAATACAGAGTCCTGTATTTTTAGTTCCATGAACCTCCCTTAGAAGAAGTTGAAGGCTCCTGTTGCTGCCATTTTTCAGTGTAAGAAGCTTTTGGCTGATCCATAACCAAAGGCAGAAAGACCACGAAAACATTTGGCACCCTTTTTCTGATGAAAGCCTTCTTTGTTTCCTACAGTTGCTGCTGAGCTTCTGGGTTTTTCCTCTAAAATTTCTTCAATCTGACATTTCAAATTTTGACTTTTCACAAGACCTCCTCTGCATTTTTCTCCCAACTGTGCTCCCTTCCCCTGGGTTAGTTTTAGTAACAATCTTCCTTCCCTTGCTCCCTCTCATCTTGCAGTTCTGAGCAGAGAATCACAGAGTGGTTTGGGCTGGAAAGGACCTTACAGATCATCCAGTCCCACCCCTGCAGGGCAGGAACACCTTCCACTAGCCCAGGCTGCTCCAACCTGGCCTTGGACACTTCCAGGGATGGGCTTCCCCACCCTATACATGGAATGAGTTCAAGATCCTAACTCCTGGAAGCTCACCACTTGCAGCACTTCTTTTTCAAAGCCCCACAACCTCTCTTGGACACCAGGGAAGGGCAGCAGCAGTGATGGAGCCGGGTCTGAGGCAAGGAATGTACCTCTGTGTCCAGCCAGCACACCCTGAACCGGGGGTGGTGCCTTCAGGAGCTCTTTGACAGCACTGCCTGATTCTCCACGTGCAGTTTGGACACTGGGCACCAAAGCAGCCCGAGCCAGGAGCCACCAGCTGCTCCCCCACCCAAACACTGCTCTGAGCCCCAGAGGGAAGCACAGGTTCCCCTGGGGGATAAGGGAGGAGGAAGGACACCTGTGTGTCACTGTGCACATTTAACCTCAGCCTGAGGCTTTATCCACACGTGGCAATAAAAATGAGGAAATGGCAAGACTTCCCAAGCCTCACTTGGGCATTGTTTCCATGGAACACCTGCCAGCTCCAGCTCATCCCGCTCAGCTGCCTGGGCAAGGAGGAAGGTGGGACATCTCCAAAACCAAGCTTTTTATGAGGGTTTTACTAAGGGGCTCTGAAGGAACAAAAAACTCCCTCCCAAGGTAACAAGCGTCCCTTCTTCATTACAAGCTTACAGGGAAACAGTGTCCACATGTGCACAGTGTCCTTTCCACATCTGCCATGGACATCTCCCTCCTTAATGATCAAGCAAGGCTCATTGAGTGCACCAGGAAAATTTAAACCAAACTTGGTGAAATGTGCTTTAGCAGAGGAAGATCCAGGAGTCACATTGGATACTTCAGAGCTGATTTTTTGGCTGTACCTGAGCTGGAGGTTTCACATCCCTGGCCGTGTCTGTGCACACGGAGCAGAGATTTCTCATTTCATACATCATTTACTCCTGCAGCAACTCCACAAAGTCACAACACGTCCTTAATACACAGAAGAGGAGAAATCCATTCTTCTCATGCTAATGGTTAAGGCTGGAGATACTGAGCCTAGATTTCTGTGCACAGCAAAGCCACTTGCTACAGGATAATTGTATGTCCTTAACAGAGAAATACAAGGCAAACACGGGAAAGCACCAACTCCTGGCAATCAGAGGACAATGGATCTAACAGGAGCTTTCCCACAGCTCTTAGAAGTTATTTACGTACAAAGCTCCAGCCCTAAGTGGAGCACAATTCTCACTGGAAGCTGTTGACAATGTTTTCAAGAGAACAAAGGTGCCCCCGGTGGGTCAATAGATGGTGATGTAAAGCATCCAGACCCTCTTACATAAAACCAACACCACTTAAATCAAACAAAAGTATTATGGCACTGGTTTGCAAGTTCAGCTTTGGCTTAAGCGTCTTCCTGTCAGGCTCTAGATGTCTTGACTTCTGCCATCACACTGCTCCCCTCCCTCCTCCCTGCCAGCCCTACAGACAGTTAGAGCTCTGCAGGACGGGGACCCCTGTCCCTTTAGGCTCTTCTTTAAGCCATACTATCATCATCATGGCTAGGCTTCGCGAATGAAGACGTGGGAAGGACTCTCCCCACGCTTGCTACAAGCGCGCTGATGGCTAAAAAGGCCAATGCGAGATAGACACGTCTGGTTGCAAAAGGCACAGCAGAATGACTCCCCAGGTGGTACCGACAGGACACGGTTCTTTCTGCGTTGCCTTTTCTCCTCGAGAGTGATCCTGCTATAGACTACAGACCATGCTAAAGCACCACTCCAACGGTCACTGGGATAAAGGGGAGAAGTAATAAAAAACCCAAATAAAATTTAAAAGAAAAAAAAATAGAAAGTGAGAGCAAGAGAACTGGGATGAAACAGGAATTTGGTGTGTTCAGCTGGAGCAGAGGAGACTGAGGGCAGACCTCATTGCAGTTCCAACTGCCTGGGCAGGGGCAGAGGAGGGGCAGGACTGAGCTCTGCTCTGGGGGGACCAGGGACAGCACCCAGGGAATGGCCTGGAGCTGTGTCAGGGCAGGGGCAGGTTGGATCTCAGGAAAAGGTTCTTCCCCCAGAGGGTGGTTGGGCACTGACCAGGCTCCCCAGGGCAGTGGGCACAGCCCCAAGGCTGCCAGAGCTCCAGGAGGGCTTGGAGGATCCTCTGGGGCACAGGGGGGACTCTTGGGGCTGGGCCTGTGCAGGGCTGAGGGTTGGACTCCATGACCCTTGGGGGTCCCTCCCAGCTCAGCACATCCTGAGATTGTCTCCACATATAGAGAGAAGAAAAAGGCTACACAGGGTAACAGTGCTGGTCAGGGTCACATGGTGAAATCCTGGGGGTGCCAGGCTGGGTGACCCCTGTGCTGGGAATCAGCCAGGGATGTACCTGAGGAAAGGCAGAGCAGACAGGCCAAGCACAGCTCGATGCCTCACCCAAACAAGTGACTGCAGTGAGTGATGGTGCTCAGCAGGGTGTAAAATCTCTCCAGTTAAAGCCCCCAGTTGAAATTCAACACAGGCCAACAAAGCTTCTGTTGTCTGATGGGTCCCAGACAGCCCTCATGGAATAAAATCAGACGTTACAGGGAATTTTATATCCCAGGAGGCAGCACTACCATAGAATGAAGTGGTTCCTCTGGTTGCAAGTCTCACTAGAGATACCCCGGGCAGAGCTGGCAGGAACATGGTGAAGCAAAATACTTCAAGGTGGTGGAAAATGTTCTTCACTGACTTGCATTAAAAATTTGTTTCCATCTTCTGGAAGAAAAATCAGAATTTTCTTTGGAGGATATGGGGAGAATGAACACAGAATTTAATCAGATGCAAAACGTTCCATCCCAAAGCCATTTGGAAAAGTCTGGAAAAGGAAGTACCCTTTAAAGTGCTACCAAAGGGAAGGGACTGGCAGCAGGACAGAGCATGTTAAAGTGAAAAATTAAATTAAAGGCTCCTGGGAAATTTATTAAAAAGCTATTACTCTGAGATTTTCCATGCCTCTGTTTGGTCTCCCAAAACACTGATTTATTAGAGATTAGCAAAGATGGGAAAGGACGTATGAAAGAATACACAGACTAATATATGTATCTTCTATAATTTGAACAAAATCCCCCTGCCTGGTGTCCTGAGAGCCTGGGATCCTTCTGTGCTGCTTTAGCAAACAAACAAGACCCCAATTAACTTCACCAGACTCAGACCACAGCAAAACTCCTGTTCCTTGGCTTACACACACTCTGGGTAAACACAGACTTGGACCAGCAATCTGAGTCTTGGGACTGCTCTAACCCTCAGAAATGAGGAGAAAATGTTGGATGCCGAGGGACAGGTGGATTATCCCAAGGCAGTAGGAGGTGCTGACTTCCTGCCCTGGACCCGCTTTCATAGGCCAAGCTACAAATCCACAGCAGTTGGTCTGGGAATCTTTCCTGGAGGCTGCACAGGACAGTAACACCTCTGTCTGGTGTTCCACCTGCTGGAATCTGAACGTTCCCCATGGAATGCTCCAGCCTGGGGCAGAGGGGCTGGAAATGTGCCCCTGGGTGGGAAAGGTCCTGGGGATGCTGGTTGGAGTGGCTGAACGTGAGCCAGGGTGTCCCTGCCCTGTCCTGCTGCCACACCTCCATCCCTGGGGACAGTTTTGGGCTCCTCAGGACAAGAAAGTCATCGAAGGGCTGGAGCGTGTGCAGGGAAGGGAACGGAGCTGGGAAGGGGCTGGAGCAGCGGGAGCAGCTGAGGGAGCTGGGGGGCTCAGCCTGGAGAAAAGGAGGCTCAGGGGGGACCTTCTGGCTCTGCAACTCCCTGACAGGAGGGGGGAGCCGGGGGGGGTCGGGCTCTGCTCCCAGGAAACAAGGGACAGGAGGAGAGGGAACGGCCTCAAGTTACACCAGAGGAGGGTCAGGTGGGACATCAGGGAAAATTTCTTCCCTAAGAGTTGTGAAGCATTGGAAGGGGCTGCCCAAGGAAATGGTGGAGTCACCTTCTCTCAATTATTCAAAAAAACACGTGGATATGGCACCTGAAGACATTGCCCAGTGGTGAACGTGGTGCTGGTGCTGGTTGACAGCTGGACTTGATGATATTAAAGGCTTTTCCAACCTTAATAATTCTATGATTCTAAAGCATTTTAGGGCAGAAATCTCCCACATGTGCTACAAAAGAGCATCCCTTGGTTGAGCTCCCAGAAACAGCTCCTGTTAATATGCAACCCCTTTGCTCTTTCCATTTGGGACTGTGCCCAGCTGGATCCAAAACCTGAGCCTCTGATACCCCTTTCTCCCTACAGTGTTGGTCCTGTACAATTCCTGAGGTTACAGGAAAGGGCTCAGACAACGCCAGCAGGAGCATCTGATCCAGCACCAGGAGCTCACCCCATGTGAGCCCCTCCAGCACATCACCCACCTGCACAGCCTTGGAACAAGCACCTCCAAGCTCTGCCATTCCAAAGGCTCCCAACAAACACTCATTACCAATTCAGGGCTGCAGCTGACCCCCATTAGGAAGTGGTTTATTAAATTAAAACCTCAATTCCAGAAATGGATGTTTCCTTAACGGACAGACATGATTTGGAGGCCTCACGCTGCAAAGCTGGAAAATCAAATCAAACTGTGGCAAAGCCCAAGGAATTAAAGCCATAAAGAGAAAGCAGTGGGAGGAACACAGAGACCTCTTGCCAAAGGGAAGGTGCTTATCACAGGCTTGGTACAGACTGAAAGCTCTCCAAAATGCCACATGCAGGCAAAAAAAATTCAGCAATTATCAAGCCATGCTTGGACAACAGGTACTAATGCCATTTGAAAATCTATAAAGGCTGATTTTACAGCGTAGATTTTCTTCCTGACAGTCTTCCATGTTTGGTTCTGTGCAGAACCAGGCACATCATTTATCATTGCAAAGGGTTGGGGTTTTTAAGCAAGGGGATTGCACTGTCTCCAGGATGTTCAGCTGAGAGTCAAATCCTGCCCACACTGACTCCCTGGATCAGCAGTACACACCAGGATACAGGGCTTGCAAAAACCCAAACCACCAATAGCAACAAAACCTACCAGAAAACCCAAAAAAACCCAACTGAAAAAATCAAAAAAAATGAAACCCCAATCTAAAGAACCAACCCACTCCTTATCACTTCACCTCCAAACCCAGAGAGGATTTTGGACACTGCTGCCTCCCAGATCTTTCACTTCATCTCCACTTTGAGCTCTGCATGTTCCAGCACTCAGTTTTCACCCTTCAGGAAGGCTCAGCTTCAAGGAGGCATGTGTCCTTTTACCTGAACCCCTGAACAGGAGGCTCTGAACTGGCATCAACCCCCATTTCTGGCTCTGGGATCTGTTGGAAAAACCAGTCCCAGAGTCTCTGGAATGCCACACGGTCCCATCAAGCTGCACGAAGTGCAAAGATCATTTAAAGGTCAAACGTGACACAAGAATTTCTTTTCAAAATCCAAACCTGCACCTCCTCTTGCTCCTACAAGAGGTGTTCTCTCCAACCCCACTTCATTGCAGAGTTAAACCTTCCCTCCCCTTCTCCAGAGGTGCAGGTGATCCATCCTGCCCATCCAGCACAGCTTTGGGGTGCCTGATGCAGCCTTGCTCAAGGGCATTCCAGGGACCCTTCCGGAGTGACTGCATCCTCACCAGGGTGAGATCTCTAAGTCATTCTGTGTTTATTTATCCATTCCAGGGCTTCAGGAAGTTGTGAAGTCTCTTTAACATGCACCCAAGGAAAGCAGGGATGAGTGTTGTGTCTGGAGGCAGCAGCGCTGTGGTGTCACTGCTCCAAGGCAGGAGGGAATTGCAGGAGCTTCACAGGAGCAGGAGGGAAGAAATCACAAGTCTCAGCGATGCAGAGCCTCCATATGCAACAGCACAAATTGTCAGCCTACATCTATTAGAGAAAACGTCTAGTTAATTAGTTTTCTCAAGAAAATATGATTTTCCAGGGCTTTTCCAGGGCCTGGCACTATGGAAGCCTCACTCCTCCAACAGATGCTGTGGCTGCTGTGCCAGTGAACGTGGAACAGGCTCTGTTTGCACACAAGGGCCCATCTGTTCCATCTCCACAACTGGATCCAAGAGCTGCACTGTTTGTGTTTGTACTGCTGTACCCACGGGAATGTCTTTATCCAATGCCATGGACAGGCAGGGCTCAAAAAGGACACTCTCACCATCACTGCTCAACTGTTTCTGTGCTTTGCCTCCCTGGGGCTGAGCTCTGCCAGCCACCAAACACCGAGGACAGGAATTCTGGGCTGTTCATCATCCTGTTTGTCCAGTGCCATCCACATGGAGCAACTGTTAATGGAAGTGCTTTAGGTTCCAAAGCACGAGGTTTAATCCTGGTATTTTATAACCCCAGCACAGAGCAGAACAACTGAACTGAGTGATGGGGAGAAGCAAAGGGCCTGCTGACCCAAAGCAAGGGTTGTGATGTGGGGAGGCTTATTCTTCATCCAGAAGTGTATCAAGGATTAAATCCCATCCCTAGGAGAGACCTCAGTGTTCAGCTTTGGAATGAAAGCAGCTCCCAGTGCCTCAGAACACCCTCAGTACCTTTGATTCCAGATTAATGTGCTGGGCACTGGTCACTGCTGGCTGAGGACACCAAAGATCTTGGGAAGGGCTTCCAGCCTTCCAAAGGCATCATCCATAACAAACTTGCCTCGGCCAAAGGCAAGAGGCCACACTACTAAAATTTAAGCTTTCATTTACTATTTATCTGAAGACAGCTCTGTAACAACAAAGGATAAAACAGCTCTTATTTCTGATTCTCTTTTTGGGTATCCTCCAGTTCATATGAATCCCCAAATCCTGTTCCCAGCCCAGCCTTTCCCAGAGTTAATCCTGACATGGGCCAGGGTCACCTCTTTGCTCTCCCTTCTCAATGGGCTTCATGGAGAGTGGAAAACATCCTGTTTTGGTAACTGGCAAAATGGATATTTGGGCAGTATCCTGCCTTTCACAACCTCTCCTTTCTGTCCCTGCCAGTGAAGCTGGGCAGGTTTTTGGATTCCTTCCTTGAGCAGGGCGGACACTGCCAGTGTAACAATATGTTGACTGCAGATGTTTTCACCTGGTGCAAGCTCAGTGCATCCCACCAGGACTCCCCTGAACACACACAGGGCTCTGCCTGAATGACTTAGTTGGCGTTTCTTAATTATTTAATTCTCTAAGTGCTCTGCAAAAATAAGATTTTTAATAAAATCTTTCCTGTTTTACCATTCAATCAAATGACAAAATGGCCAAGGAAGGCATTGCCTTGTTAGCTCTCGAAGAGTTCAGCAGCATAAAGTGGGGTTTTTAAAATATTGGATCAAAATAAATCCTTCTGAAAGGAATCATTAAATTCCTCCCAGACACCACTTGTTTTAATGACACAGAACGACGCTGTAAAAGGTTTTCCATTTCTGTTTGGGTTGTTTACACTCTGCAATGTGGGAACATGCAAATCTGAAGTGCATCTTATTGACACATTAAATACAACTGCTATCAAAAAAAATTAATCAAAGCTTTACTGGTTCTTGACATCAACAAGAGAGTCCACAAGCCACTGAGTTGCAACAGCAAGAGCAGGAGCTGCAGGATGGAGACGGAACCAGCGCAGACCTGCCAAATTCTACCCAGCCAGAGCTTCACAAACTCCCACAATGGGCACATCCAAGAGGAAAAGGGAGAAAATCCACCTGCAACCCCACTGACAACAGGCGAGACACATCCTTGGGGGTGGAGGGGAACACCAGCTCCTCAGAGCTCCAGAAACCCTGATACCAACAAAATTAATGGCCTGAAGTTCCACAAGTGGCCCAAACAGGCCTTGTGATTTCGTGTTCAGGTTTCAGCAGCTTCACTTTGATTTTTGAGACTCTACAGACCCTGTGAAGCATGGAAGTTAAAAGGAGCTGAGTTTCGACTGAAAGAAAAAGAAATGTTATTAAAAAGCAACAGGGGACAGTAATTGCACAGAACCAAGTTGTTACAGGAGCATTAATGCCCCGAGCTGGCTGTGAACAGGCTTTTCTCACCTACTCCTCAGTGCTTAATTTTTAACTTAGTTCACAGATTCTGCCAAATTTCTAAAGGGCTTTGCAAATTCGGCATATGGCTCCAGTGAAACACAACTACCCACAGGGCAGGGCTTCGCACACACGCTGCTCTCACCAAATATTTGTCATTGCACAGGGTAAGCAAAGCAAACTTTTTAGTGCCTTCTCTGGCGAAATGAAGGAATCTTCATTTGCACATAAACTTGTTGAGCTGCTCAGCTCAGGTGAGACTGTCTCAGTCAGCCCAGAACAACAACCTGCCCTCTCCTTCTGCCTCTCAGGACATCACAAAACTCTAACTGCAAGAGCAGAGTGTCCATCACCTTCTGAGCACGGGAAAGCTCAGATCATCACAGCTGCACTCAGGCCCTGGATATACAAATTTTGCAGTTGATGCAAATGGAATTAAGACCCAAACACAGCTACAGAGCAGAACCCAGGCCTGGCAGGGCAGTGCCAGCCCTCAGCACCCGAGGGAGTGGGTTATAAAGCCACTGGGATGGACACACCGGCTCCTCATGTATAAACATGCATTTCCATGTCACTCTGGTTGGGGTGCACATGAGCCCAGCTGGTCTAGCTGGAGGTGTCCCTGCCCATGGCACGGGGTGGAATGAGATGATCTTTAAGGTTCCTTCCAACCCAAACCATTCCATGCTGATTCCATGGCACACTGACATCACAGCAAAGGCAAGGACCATCTGAGGCACAGCACTGGCCTCCCAGACGCTGACGCTGTTCTGCAGAGTTCCCCTACTAAGGTGGCACCTGACCTGAATCAGACATATATTATTTACTAAAAGAGCCCATTTTAAAGAAAAAAAAGGCCACAAGCCACATGCCCACTCAACCAGTGTTGATTTGATGGCACACACACACAACTCCATGTGTCTCCTGGCTACCAAACCAGGATGTGCAAAACCAGGAGCAAATGCACCTCATCTCCCACCCTCTGCTCCAACACACCTGCTGGGGCATCCCTGCATCTGCTGTGTCCTTTGGCTGCTCCCCGCAGGGACGTGCCTCTTGGAACATGATGCTCAAGAGCCCCAAAGCAAGGCACCTGCTCCTCCTGCTTTAAGTGAGGCAATGAAGGAGACTGTGCAGATTTCCCACAAGTGCTAAACCACGATTAACATCCCCACAAAGCCCTGTCTGGAATCGTGTCATCTCCCAGAAGCCTCTGCACGGAGCTGAGCTCCACCTCAGCTGCAAAGCCAACAGGAGGCTTTTGACACAAAGTGGATTCTTGTAGGACAAACATTTCCTCTCTCCCAGTTCCTTGTCAGGTGAGTGTCAGGAGAGGGCTCAGCCAGGGGAGCGCTGACGCAGAGACCTGGAGATTATATAAATAAATAAAGAGCCCATTTTCCCTCTCCCCCTCCCTCTAAGTAGGTCACTCTGCCTGCTATGGAAATCAGCTCCTCTTCAAAGCAGGTTGGCTCGTCTCCTTATCTGCTTAATGTAAGAGCTGTGCAAAGCATTGTAAGAGCAAAGGGTAATTTCAGCCTAATTTGATTTATTCCTGGTATGGGTATAAATATGAGCCTCTATTTACTTGTCAAAAAAACCCTCACAGCCTTGAGACACAAAAACGAAGGACAGCTGGCAGGTATCTGCCATACAGGTAGTTCTGAACGTGCTCCACAGCTACAATCCCATGTCCCTGACAGGTAACACAATGCAAAAGGATACAAAGGGCCTTCGTGACCCAGCAAGGAGAAAAAAGAAGAAAAAAAAAATCCCTTGAATTAGACTGTCAAAGCTCCAGGGAGTGATGTGAGAGAAGCCCAGCTTACAGCAATTTCAGCCTGAAAATTAGGCCCTACCTTTTTATTTCTTCAGCCCAGCACAAAGCTTTCCAATTTGTACTGGCAATGAATGAGGCAAATGAGCAAAGCCTGATCCTCACCCTGCTGGAGCCCTTGGAAACGATGCAGACGTTTCCACAAAGATGAAGGGGTATTTGGGTACTTCCCAACCCACCCCCATGAAGGGGTGCAGGCAGGACCCACTCCTCAGAATTAACAGGCTGGGCTCAGGGTTTAAAACCCTACCAGGGATTTCATGGAAACCCAGAATGGTTTGGGTTGGAAGGGACCTTAGAGACCATGCATTCCACCCCCTGCCATGGGCAGGGACACCTTCCACTATCCCAGGTTGCTCCAACCTGGCCTTGGACACTTCCAGGGATGGGGCAGCCACAGCTTCTCTGGGCAACCTGTGCCAGGGCCCCCCCACCCTCCCAGCAAAGAATTCCTTCCCAATATCCCATCTAACCCTGCCCTCCAGCAGTGGGAAACCATTCCTCTTTGTCCAAAGTCCCTCACCAGCTCTCTTGGAGCCCCTTTAGGCCCTGGAAGGGGCTCTGAGGTCTCCCAGAGCCTTCTCTTCTCCAGGCTGAACACCGCCAGCTCTCCCAGCCTGGCTCCATAGAACAGGGAATATTCAAGGAATACCAAAATGCCTGTGCTGTGCCCATGCAGGCTCAGAGAACACCTTCCTGCTGATCAAACCAAGCAGCTGGTTCCAGCTGAGGTCACTGAACAGGCAGCCAAGCTCTGCTCCAAGGATGGGCATCCCAGGCTGCTGCAGCCAGCAGGGATGGAGCTGCCACACAGCTCCTTCTGGGAAGCTCCTTTTGGACGCCTGGTAGGATTGAGTGTCCACAGCACAGGGAATGCAACTAAAGGCATGAAAAGAAACCCCAGCGCTCACAGGAGGCAAACACTGAAGGTGTTCTAACTAATAACATCCAAAAATTGAGCCAAAGAAAATGAACCACAGAAACATCACTATTGCTTGAATGCCCCCATCAGCAACTTTGTTTTAAAAAATAAACTAAAAATCAGCATTTTTGAAGTCAAGTATAAAGGAAGTCCCTTAGACTGGAAAAGCTGTTGCCTTATGCACCTCTGAAGATTATCACTGGTACAAGCTCCTGACACAGCAGGCTGAGTAAAGTTCTCCTGACGCCCAGTTGTGCAACTTCAGCCTGTTCTTGTGCTCCATTGATCCAGTCAGAAGATTTCTGAATCAGCTCTTTTTCCCCTCCCCAAGTTCTTGAGTTTCTACTCTTAAGGCTTTCAGCCAAAGCTCAGCGTGGGGGTGTGAGAGATGCCAAGGAAGGAGCAAAAGAAAGGAAAAATATCTCTTGGTTTTTTAACACTCCTGGAAGAAAGGGAGGCTGCAGGTTGGATGCTGCCTCTCACAGCAGCAGCATTTTGCCCTCTAGACTGCAGAGAAGGAGCCTGTGGTTAAAAGCAGCATGAAATGGGCTCAGCAAACAGGTCAACCCACGTCAGGTGAGTGCAGGAGGTCGTGGGTGGCACCGTTCAGCACAGGAGGGACCTGCCCCACGTCGAACCCCCTGGCCTCTCCTTCCAAGCCAGAAGGAATTATTTCACAGGGTGTGAAGTGGGAAGATTGTATTCAAAGCTCTTGCTTTCATTCAAGCTTCCTGAAGAGTTTAAGGGTTTGCTTCCAGACCTGAGTCTGCTGCACCCAACCCCAAAGCACTGCCCTGGACGTGCTCACGAGCTCAGGACGCTCCTGCCAAAAATGGAGCTTTCAAAAAAAACCACCATAACTGCAATAGGCCTGGAGGCTTCTGCATTTGGAAAGACCATTATTAATATTAATATGTATCATTTCACAGGAGGCAGAAATACAGAAAATAGACAGCACTGTGCCTTAAGCCCTGGAATCAACTGGGATTTTTGGCAGCACATGCTGCAGAAGACAGTAGCAGCTGTCAAGTCACAGCTGGAGTTGCCTCTGGTGAAGGTGATTGAGAAATGGGATTAAGAAAAAAAAAAAGCATAACAGGTAAAATTCAAGGCAAAATAAAATGCAAAGAGAACAGACGACTGAGGCTTTCCTTGCTTGCAGAGCATCTAAATTGTTCTGAGTTGCGTATTTCCCTTTTTCCTTTAAGTGCAGCCCCAGACTAACTTACACTTCCCAGGTTCTTTGTTTTAGCCCTTCTCTGACATTCTCAGCTCTCTGCTTTGCCTCAAACTAGTTCACCTGGTCCCACCACACCACCCCTTGGAGCAGCAAAATGGACCATGGAAAAACCACCCTGCTCTTTTCTTTCCCACAGCCTGGAGCTGCTGTCCAGGCTGGGACCTCTCAAACAGCCACATCTGTCCTATTAGAACTTTCTTGGAAAAACCTAAGGATTTAAAAAAAAAAAAAAAGACACACAGAGCAGGAACTCCCAAATCAAAAAGGGCTCCACAGCCCCCACCCCGGGTATGCCCTTCTGACTCAGCAGGAGTTTATACCACTGATCCTCACTGAAAACACAGGTGTTCTCCAGCACTGCTCCTCTGCCACATCTATTTCTGTTTCCACTGGGGACCTGTATAACAAAAACCTAATAAAGAACAGTATTAGGTGAGCACTTCATTCCAACCTCCAAAAATCACCAAGCCTACGCAACACTCCTTAAAAAAAAAAAAAAAAAAAAAAAAAAAGAGTTACCAGCAGTTATCTTGAAACTAGGACAGCTGCAGCATTTAAAACACCTACTACAAATGCAAACTACTCTGGCACATCATAATTAGTAAATGGCAAATATTAGGAGTTATGGGAAAAGAGATCGTTACAGCAGATTTTAATAGCCCAGCATTTCATGCATTTGATGTGGAAATGCAGTCAGCACACACTTGGAGCATTAAACCTACATTAAGAAACAAACTGCTTCATTTCTGGAGTTGTAAAAACAAAGGTTAAATATCTGCCTGAGCACAAACCCTGTAATTTTTCCACAGCAACTGTATTGTTTTGCTTTGCACAGCTAATAATCCCTGCCCTGGTTTGTCCCCACTCATCTCCTGAGCACTGACACTGGAATCAGCACAGCAGCACAAACACCCCAGAACCACATTTGCCAGGAAGGTTTCTGGAAGTACCTTTTTATCTTTTTACTTATATTTCATCTATATAAAGGAGTCAGTTGAAAATACACTTTGTTTTGTAGACAGACGTTTTTCCACTGCTTGTAACAAAATAAGCAACTGCATGGCATCCAAACATTCCTGAAGCAATCCAGAGATCCCCCTGTTCCCTGGAGGCACTGCTCCCTGCCAGGACACCCTGTCCCACTCCACGCCCCCTCTCTCCCTATCATTGTGCCCATCCATATCAGACTCCTCACCCTCCCCCTTCTCTGCTCCTGTGGTTTCTCAGCCCCGTTTTGGTTTTTTTTGAGCCCCATTTTTGAATCCCTCCCCTCTTTTCCCTTTATAGCAGTTTTTGTCTCTCCATAGGAACACTGATTCATGTTCCTGGTACATGGAACAGGCTCCCCAGGGCAGTGGGCACGGCCCCAAGGCTGCCAGAGCTCAAGGAAGGTTTGGACAACGCTCTCAGGGACAGGGTGGGATGGTAGCGGTGTCTGTGCAGGGCCAGGGGTTGGACTGGATGGTCCTTGTGGGTCCCTTCCAGCTCAGGAGATTCTGTGATTCTTCTCATACATCATTTCCAAAAACATCTGGATCAGTTTGCTGGGATTAAAGATGAACATGATCTTGACAATATCTGACTACCTCAGTCTAACTGGAAAAATTATGAACAAATTAATGCAGTTTCTCAGGATGGAGAAGGCTGGGCAGCCTCAGAATACAGTGCTACCAGAGGTGTCTGCACCTCGACCTGCAGCTTTGGAGTGGATCTGGATATCCCAAACCAACTTCTTTGGTTATCCAAACCCAGCAATTGTAATTGGAGCTGGGTATTTCTGGATATGCAGAGCTGGACATTTAAGGGAATTCCAGGATTTTCCAAACAGCACAAATCATGGTGGAGGCCTCCAGTGGGGATGTGCTGTCTAAATTTCATCCCTCCCCTCTCAGTGCCTCTGCCCTCCCTGCAGCCTGGCAGGCAGTCCTAATTTGCAAGGTCTGATGCTGTTCCACAGGATCAAACAGGCAGCATCAGTAGGGAGGAAAATTTGCAGCAGGAACAGAGCATTAATTAGGACTTGGAAGTTGAGCAACTTACTAAGAAAAGACTGATAAAAGTGTGAAGTCCTATTTTACTGACTAACCCCTTTCATGTCTGTGCAGAGCGGCGATTAAACTCCCCCAGAAAGTCATTTATTGATTCAGTGCTTCATCCACAGGCAACTCAAGTCAATATGACCTGGCCCCAATTGACCCCAGTAATACCTTCTATGTAAGACACTGTAAAAGGCAGTTACTGGCCTTTGGACACTCCTGACGAGCAGGTTTCTGCACGAAAGCTGTCTGTGTGCCCCCAAAACACCTGCATGATCCAGCTCTCACACTGCTCCTTCCTCACACCCCACCAATCAAACACGCCACGTCTGAACTGCCCCCCTCCATGCCAGAGAAAGCAGCTCCTCCACCCCTGGTTCACTGGGCAATTATTAATTTAATTCTCTACGCATTCCAGCTTTGTTTCTGACCTTCCTCCTGCAGAGCCTAAAAACCAGCTCTGACCCTCTGGGTGTTGCACAGGGTCCACCCAGTCAGCTTCACCCAAAGAGCTCCTGCACCACCAGCAGCACCTACTCCTCCAAACTGGCACTTCTGGTACCCCAGACCTTCCACACCCTGGTCCCCCTGCACATCCCTTTAGGAACTGGAGCGTGGTGGATATTTCCCTGATTTTGAACCAAACCTTGAAGGTTTCCCAAACACACAGGAGCAAGTAAAGCTCCTGGAGGCAGAGGAGGAGGACACAGGCCTGCTGCCTGTCCCTCCCCAGCCCTCCGAGCCTGCAGAGACCCTTCAGCCCCAGCCCCTGGCTCAGCAGTGGTGCTCCTGGATGAACTTCAGCCCAGCCTTCCTCCCTCACTGGTCCTGCCGTCCTCCCTCCCTCCACCATCCCTTGCTCATCTCCCTGCCCTGGGTTGGTTTCACACCCAGAGGGTTGTTGGCACTGACCAGGCTCCCCAGGGCAGTGGGCACAGCCCCAAGGCTGCCAGGGCTCCAGGAGGGTTTGGACAACACTCTCAGGCACAGGGTGGGATTGTTGGGGAGTTGGACTGGATGATCCTTGTGGGTCACTTCCAGCTCAGGATATTCCATGATTCTACCATTTCATTTTCTAACGTATCTCCCCTTCAACCCAGTTCACATGTGCAGTGCCCCAGCTCGGAACAGGCTGCCCAGGGAGGGGCTGGAGTCTCCTCCCTGGGGATATTCCAGAGCCCTCTGGACACAATCCTGTGCCATGTGCTCTGGGCTGGCCCTGCCTGAGCAGGGAGGTGGCACCAGTGACCCACTGGGGTCCCTTCCAGCCTGACCCATTTGGGATTCTGTGTGATTCCACGAGGAATAAGAAGTGAACATCTCTCCTTCCTCACCTTTTCTGTTCCCACCTCTTTGAATCCAGTTCCAAGTATCTTCAAACAACCAGAACTCTTCTGCAGTGTTTCCTCATACCATTCACCACATAAAACCTTCTTTATCTCCTCCTCTCCTTGAGACAGCCACCCCGTAAGACACGAGGGAACTTCAATCCCTAACTTGTGTATTTTTTCAAATATTATTCTAAGTGACTTGCCCAGCATCACACTAAACATCAGAAGAAGAACCGATCCCTAGCCCTTTCCTGCTGGATCCTGCTGCCCTTCACGGTGCCACCAGTCCCTCCTGATGACAGGAACAACTTCAAGCAAACTGAAATCCCACATGATGGCACTTGGTCTACACTTAGAAAGGGCAAAGTACAACATGGCCCCAGCCTTGACTACAGGTGTACACAAGTGTAGTAGTTATTACTAATATTGCATTATTTTCCTGCAATAAAAACTGCAATAAAATCCAGAGAAACAGGGAATTTTATGTTCCCAGCTATTTAAAGCATTCAGTGTTCCATGACACCTCACTGAAGGTGGCAAAAAATAAAAACACACAGAGGTCAACAAAACTTATTTAAAACCCAATAATGGAATATAAGTGAGCTTTAAAATTCAGTAAATGGCTTTTCACTCTTTTATTCTCCTCCTTCACTTTGTGTTTTTAAAGTATGATCAAGCAAGTGCTTTGGAAGAATTAGTAGTAATTTGGTGCAAACGTGAGTGCTCTTCTGATTGAATTTAAAGTGTAATATGGGCAAAGACCCAGAAAGAAATTCTAATTGTTATCTTAAAATTAACCTTCTCACTTCATCTTTATCCTCTGAGCACAAGCACAACCATGGGGGGCCATTACCCTGCCTGAGATATGACACGAGCAAATGAAGATTAAAACTGAGGTTAAATCACTTCTGACAACCATCAGGTAAGAGACCTTGCTTGACTCTGATGCAGCTTGAGGAAACATCAGGATAACTCAGCTGAGGCACTGCTGGTGTCTGCTAATCCACTGTTGATTTTCTCTCTTATAAAGGGTTTGCTGCTGTCTGTACCTCAGCAGCACTTGGACACACCAAGGAAAAGCAATTTGGATTCCCACTGCCCAAAAAAACAAAAGGGCCCTGCTGTTACAGCGAGGAGATGGGAGGAAAGAAAGTCCTGTATCTAATCCTGGTGCTGGGGAACAGTCAGAGGGAGCAAAGATGCCCAAAGGTGGCACAGGGCAGAGCCCAGCTCTTGCCACCCAGAGCCTTCCCCTTCCAGACACAGGGAAGTGGCAGTGCTGGGAAACCTCACCTCAAACCATGAGAAGGAACACGACACTAAACAGCTTTAAAGTGAAGGAAGGAAGGTGTAGATTAGATATTACAAAGGAATCCTTCCCTGTGAGGGTGGGGAGGCCCTGGCACAGGCTGCCCAGAGAAGCTGTGGCTGCCCCATCCCTGGAAGTGTCCAAGGCCAGGTTCGGATGGGGCTTGGAGCAACCTGGGCTAGTGGAAGGTGTCTCTGCCCATGGCAGGGGGTGGAATGAGATAAGGTTTAAAGTCCCTTCCAAGCCAAACCATTCTGGGATTCTAAGTCATTTCCACTTGCACACAAGCTGAGGGTACTAAAGGAGAAGGGGACCAAGGACTCCCTGTCCCTCCCAGCGCTGACACGTCCCCCCAGCGGTCTGAGGGTGCTGACATTAAGTCCCCACGAGCACCACGGCAGGTCAGCCTTGTGTGACTTACTGCGTGTGACACAGCCCTGGAGTTTCAGGGACCCTGCCTTTTCCCTCTCAGCAGGAAGGATGGTGCTCTCGCACAAGAGCCAAGGAAGATCCCTATTTTTAACAAATCCATTAACGGAGAGTTATCATATTACTCCCACACTGGAGACCCTGGGATGCTGTAGGTGTTTCCTGTTCCAAGGCAAAACAAGTGCTGTAACACGGCAGACAGCCCTTGGATCGCTGTCAGCGGGGCTCAGGTGTCAGAGTGCATCCCGGGGAGTGAACCCCTGGGATGGCAGGATCACAGGAACCAGGACTCATTGCACAGTGGGAGCGCCGAGCACCGCGTTTTGAAAGCGGAAAAGGCAAACTGGGATTTTTATCCAACTCACAGGGAATTTTCTTTCTCTTTCATTCTTTCTTTCTCTTTCAACTCTGCATCCCCCCAAGGATCCCAAAAATCAGAGCCCTCAGCTGCACCCAGGGCAGGGGTGTGATGGCTCAGCCCTCTCCTCGCTGCTTTACGTTGGGCTCTCGTTGCATGATTCCCGCATTATTTTTAGACAACCATCAGGGAATGTCAGAATGTGGGTCGATAGCTATTAGATTTATAGGCACAACTAGCAAGGCTTGTAGCAATGAGATGTAAGGCATTCAACAATTTCTTGAAGAAATCTGACCGTGGGGACTGAGGGCTAAAAAAACACAGTCACTCGTACTCCCAAAACTGTTCAGGAAAAATCATCTCGTGCCACTTGGATACATCACTGGAGTTCAGTCACTGCTGTTGACTCACAGGAGGGTCAATACTCTGAGTATTCAGTTTAAACAGCCCTTTGCAGACTTCCATAAGGATGCCTTATGCCAAAAAAGTCTCCTTTTAAAATGTAATCTATCAACTGCAGGATGCCCTCAGCCATCCTGGGGCTCAGGTGTATCTGGAGGAACTGGGAGCTGGCAGCCTGCCACAACATCTGGACCAGATGTTCCATTTTAGGTACAGATTAGTGGCACAAATCACAAAATTAGTCCAACCTCTTTAATTACCTGGGCAGGCTCGTTTCTGTTTGCTGCTGTGCTGTGCCTTGTTAACAGGCAGGTTTGCTCCCAGACAGCCTGTGCTTTCCACCAGGAGCAGAGGAGGGAGGCAGGATGGTGGCCTGGAGTAGACCAGAGTGCTCCCCAAAATCCAAGCATATGCCTAAAGCCAACCTCATCCATCTGTCCTGCCTGGTCAAGGCAGAAGATGTCTGAGATGGCAAGCATGGGACTGTACTCTCAGCAGTGCCCGCTGCCATCCCAAAGGCTTTGCGGTATCCAAAGTGCTTTGTGAGCCCCTCAGGTGTGACACTCCACCCAGGGCTGAGTCCTACCCTTCTGGAGAGGCAGCTGGAACCCAGGCAGGATGACTCCAGACACTGAAATATCGTAGAATCGCAGAATATGCTCAGTTGGAAGGGACCCCCCTGGAGCTCTGGCAGCCTTGGGGCTGTGCCCACTGCCCTGGGGAGCCTGGTCAGTGCCCAGCCACCCTCTGGGGGAAGAACCTTGTCCTGAGATCCAACCTGCCCCTGCCCTGACACAGCTCCAGGCCATTCCCTGGGTGCTGTCCCTGGTCCCCCCAGAGCAGAGCTCAGTCCTGCCCCTCCTCTGCCCCTGCCCAGGCAGTTGGAACTGCAATGAGGTCTGCCCTCAGTCTCCTCTTCTCCAGCTGAACACACCAAGTGCCCTCAGTGTCCTCACACAGCTTCAAATCAAGGCCCTTCCCCATCTTTGTTGCCTCCCTTGAACACTCTCTAATGGCTTCACATCTTCCCTAGATGTCCATGATTTCAAATACATCCAATTCCAAATGTCTCTCACTGGTGATACAGTAGCACACCACTGACCCAGACTGAAAATCACATAATTACAGGACCTTTCTGGGGTTTTTCCATCCTTAGAAAGATATTTCCAAGAGCTGCCTAATTAAATAGGCAGAATAAATGTAACGTTCCTTTGTAATTTTACCAACAGGGTCCTGTTTCTCCGTTCATTTATTAATATGCAAAAGTAAAATACCACCCTTGTCACTATTTTCTGGTCACTGCAGTTGCATCTCATGAATCCTGTGTTGTCTCTGCATGACAAATGTGTTAGTGGCTTATTACTCATTCATTGTCAGTGACAGGGAATATTCGGATCATGATGCCAAACAACTATCAAAACCAAAAGTTATCTATCAGTTCCTCGTCAGCTGGTTGTAAACTAAATGTCACATTAATGTCTAAGCTTCCAGATGCTTCCTAAATGACTATCTTAAGCCTCATCTTTTAACTGTGTTGTTTCTCCAAGAAGTATTTCCTTTATTCATTCTTTGATGGGTATCAGACCCAATTCCTGTGAACCTGCTGAGAGTGATTTACAGGCAGCAGCCCTCAGGTGTCTTGAGCTCTCTCCTGCACTTAGTAAGTTTAGGCTGAGAACTTCTAAAAGCAGGTACTGAATCTGCATGATTTGTATTATTCCTAATGGGGGATTAGGAAACCAAATCTGCCAGGTATATAATAAATATTAAAGTGGCAATTTTTATCAAAAATATAATTTTATATATAATTCATATATAAAATATATAAGGCCATACAACATAATACAATTGGTTTCTACTTCAGGAATGTATATCATGGTGGTGGGGCTGACAGGGAAAGAGCATCCCACCTCCTGTGGGACTCAGTTAACACAGCAGTCACACCCCATCACCTCTCACTTATCTCCACATCACCACTTCTTCAATCAAAGGTTTCACCCAGCAAGGCTGTGCTCTTATGAAGAGCTGTTTGATTTCAATAACACAATAAGGTTTGGGTCCTTCTGCCTACAAACAGCTTTTCCCCACTCACAGTTATTTACACAGCTATTTATCTTATTCAGAGAATTTCTTAGCTTTTTAGTTAATATATTACCTACCTGTTAAAATCTCAGTATTAGTGGTCTGTGGGTGTAGTGCTATTACAAGCTACTAACTGCTGATAGAACCACTTTTAATCTGCCTTATTTCCATACATAATTTCTATGGTCAGTAGTTAGCTAAGTTTGTAATGTGTTTGGAGGATGATAAGTGTTATAGAAGATAAGCATTATCTTATCCTTATGGGAAGCAAATCCACGTATCTATAAAGTGGTTTAAGTTAATTAAGGGCCACTTTACAAGGGGGAGAGCAAGAGCCTGCTAAGGGCTGTGGTTCAGTATCAGCCTCCGTGTCCATATGCAACCCTCCCAAAGTTAATTTCCTAATTGGATAAGCAGATGAGAGCACAACCAGGGAGCAGAAGGCTGCTGGCATGAGCTTGGTCCTGTCTCAGCATGTGCAAATCATTCCACGCAAAAGCACAGATGCAGGTTTCTCTAAAAACTGAATATAGGCTTATTTCACCACCAAGGAATGTGAGGTTCCTCTTCAGCTTTTAACAGTCGGTAAAAGCAGCAGTTTACTCCGGGCACTTCTTTAGGGAAAGGGCTTTCTCTGCTCCCCCCTTTCCTGACCAGCTTCACTTCAGCACTTCTTCATCACTGGTCTCTTTTCTCAACAATTTGCAAATGGCTTTTATTCTCCCTGATCTTTTATGACATCAAGTTGGAGCAACCTGGTCTAGTGCAAGGTGTCCCTGACCGTGGCAGGGGTTTGGGGCAGGATGGTCTCTAAGGTCCCTTCCAACACAAACCGTTCTGGGATTCTACAACCTGCTGTGAATTTACAAAGCAAAATTTAACAGAAGAGCTCAGGATAAGTCAGCAATGCCCTTTCACAGTGTTTTCTGCCTTACCAATATTTGGCTTGAAGTAAAGACTCTTCATACTATTTTCCACACTCTTCAGATGCCACATTATTCCTGACAAAACTCAGCTGCCGTTGTGTACCCACCAAAAAGCAGTAGAGAGAGAATTTAAAGCCTTCGTTCTCCTCAGAAGCTTCAATGCAGAGCCAGACCCCCTGAACAGGAACAAGCAGGTGCTTGTCCCAGCCCAGCTGGGTGGAAGGTTGCTCAGAAAACCAGGGACCAGCAGAAGTGATCAGCTGCCCTCTGCTCAAGGTGATACAGCTGATGGCCTCCCCACACCCAGACCAAGGGTTTATTTGGAGTTCCCTCCCTCCTGCACTCCTTGTTCTCAAACTGGCAGTTTTAATGACTGAAGTAGTTATATATTGACCTCAAGAGCTTCTAGTGGACAGGATTTAGAAGAGGGGATTGCAGGATCAGATGCAGGTGGAGAGGGAGAGAGGAAAACACACAAAATCAGACCCAGGCTCTTTGCCCCTGCCTGGGATGAACACTCAGCACTGAAGCAGTCCCAGAGCAGTGCACACATAAGGAAACCTGCTGATGGACCCTGCACATCCCACCCAGCAGGGTGTTCAACTTCCCGAAGCTTCTCCTGCCCAGCTTCTCCCTCTCTCCTCCTGGGAGGGGGGTAAACACACCCTGCCCTGCTGTGAACATCTCCCACACCAGGGTGGGATCCAAGACGCCTTTAAGAGCACAAAGGGAGGTTGGAAGAGGGTGTTGCAAGAACTCAAGGAAGATGAAACAGCCACTCAAAAACTACCTGGGCAATTCCCCACGGGAGGAAGGGAAAGGAGCCACTTCTCACCACACAACAGGCACGGGACCCATCCCACTGAGGGGTCTCACAGTGAGCAGTGTCTTTGTACACTATTTCATGGCACAAACATCAGCTTTCCTCCAGCCATGGCACTCAGCCTACAGGCCAGTCTGATGCTAGAAAGTTGGCCTACCTTTGGTGTCTCAGGATCCTATGGATGCCTCATGGTCACGAATGGGTTCCTACATGACCCCAGAGGAATGGGAATGGATAAAGGCAGACCCTGAGATGAGCTCAGTCGGGCAGACCACGGTGCCAATAACACCATGGGTTTGATCCCCATATGGGCCATTCACTCACTGATCCTTGTGGGTCCCCTCCAACTCAGAATACTCTGTGATTCTGTGACTCTGCCCAGCACTTCCCAGGAAGCCCATGGCTCCTGCCAAAGCTGGATGCTCTCTCCTGAGTCTCTGATCCCTCCAGCTCCTCACTCCCTACCCAGTCCCATAAGCAGAGAAACCCTCTCTTTGTAAACACAGAGACAAACTGAAAAGTTCATTTGTGTGAATCTCCATAAAGTTGGAGATAATCTGGACCACAATTTGTGCTTATGTAAATGTCAGCACACAGAAAAATAGGTTTGGATCAAAAAGACAAGTTGTAGCTAATACCCAAAGTAAAATACGCACTTTCCTTTCTGCCCTTCATTAGCTTACTCTGAACATCTGCTGAACACGAGAATTCCAGCCATAAAAGTGACTCCAGAAATGAAAAGTCCTCTGAATTCCCAGATCAGTGCCTGCACATACAAAGCCCTCCATTTCAAAGGGCACCCTCCTCCTTCTGGGTGTGGGAGCCATCTGATTAGAGAGAGCAAAAAGCAACAGAACAGCAAAAAGCAAACCCCACACAACTTGTGCAATGAATTAGGGAGCAATAATAAACTTCTAGAATGAACAAAGCACACATACAGTTCTCAATCAGGCTACACGAGGACTAAATAGGCAATTTGGGGCAAACCCAAGTCTTTTCATGGGTACTTTATGAATTAGAATGAGGAGAAAATTGCACAAGGCCAGTGCCTGCTGTGGTGACTCCCCAGTCCTGTGGAGCATTCCCGGGGTGCTCTTTCAACCCCCACGTGAAACAAGTGGCTGACGCAATGCAGGTCTGTGCACTGCTACCCCAGTTAACTCCAAAACACTGTGAGACCAGCAAAGTGCATCACCTGGGAAGGGAGGAGGCATTGTGGGAGGCAGACTGGGTCACGTTTGGGACAGCTCTTCCTGCACAGAGAGGAGTGAGAGGCAGCCTGGTGTTATTTCCAGGATGGCCCACCAGAGAAATGTCATTCAAAAAGAGTGACTGTGTCAAATCCTTCCTTTACCAGGCCCAAGGCAGCGTTGTTTAGGTTGTTTTCATGGCCAATGATTACAGAGATAAATAAATACACACACATAAAACACGAGGGTTGCTGTACCACAGAGGGCTGTTATTTCCAATATGCTTTACACTACATGACTCACAAACCAAACCCACAGCAATGGTACGATCAGATTGCTCATTTAATCTTTACAGAATGGAGCTTTTTAAGAGATTCAGTTTTTTAAAGATGGCTTCAACTCCCACTGAAACCCAGCCAAGTTCTATAATGCAGAAAAAATCCATAGCTGGCTGCACCCAAACTGGGAGGTAGTTTCTCCCTTCGGCCAAACATCTTCCTGATGCTTCCCAAGGTGCAGACTTTCCACATGCTGCACTACAGGACACTATATTTTATGATTTTGTGCTAAAGCACGGGTCAGATTTACAGTGAAATACAACCTCACACAACCTCTGGGTGGATTGTTCTGCAGGGGCTCGGCCAAGAGCTCAAGTGGGGTTGGTGAGGCACCAGCACACAACTGCCCCACCCAAAAATCAAAGAGGAATAGTGAACCCCTCTTTGCACACTCCAAGGGGGCAGCGGGATTTCAGCATTAGGTTTTCCTCAAGTGCCCAGAAGGAATGATGATCCAGGCACAGAAAATTCCTGGCGGGAGAGCCGGACCAGCCGCTCCCAGGGACTGTCCCAGCACACCCCACTGTTCCCTTTCAGTGGTGATGGGGGCTCACCTGGCCCCCACATCTTGCTCTAAACCCCTGTCCTGCTGAAGCACAACACACAGGCATCACTCAGAGAACTGGGCACATTGTGATCCTCTCAAAACCACATGTACCAAAGATACACTTGACCCAAAGTTACATAAGCACTGTGCCAGAGCTATTTTTTAGCCAGACTGATCGGTGCTGCTGTAAATCACCCCAGGATGCAGAGGCCAGACAAGATGTCACATTTATGTGCTTAGCTTTCTGCCTGCCCAAGGAAAACGTTTGTGATACGGGCAAGATCTCTATTCCCTCTCTGCCTCCCCTGGTCTGTAGGTGCATCGCTGCTCCTCAGCACTGAGCAGGCTCCAGTGCAACACCAGAACGTGCCTGCAGTGCCCACAGCAGCCTGTGGACAGCACAGAGCTGTCCGGAGCTCTCAGCTCCTCTTACAACCCCAGCCAGCTCCAAGAGCAGCCCCCGGAGCACAGCAGAGCAGGGAGCCACCGAGGAAGGGCAGTATCTTATCATTTCAGCTCTCCCTGTGTATTTGTGGGAATGGCAGACTGCATCACAATTACTTGTCCTAGTCCAAGGTCCTGGTGTGAGAGCTCCTGTCTTGCAGCTATTGCCTCTTTTTAAATAACTGCCTAAATCTCCCTAGAAACTTCTGCCCTAGCAAATCCAGGAGCAGGCAGTTTCACAGTTTGATTATAAACAACATGCAGCTTTCTACCTTATTTGTTATTATTCTTACGCTTCACCACGTTTGTCACACAACAGTGCTGCTCCAACATCTCGTGGTGCCGGGCACAGGCACAGGCAGGACGAGTTCCTCATGCAAGTGCATAAGGCAGGAATATAAATAACACTTTCCTGCTTCTCACTGTGTCCAGTGCCATCCCCAAAGCCCAGACAGCGACTGAGGCAAGGCTGGGCACAGGGAAGGGCACTGCCAACTGGCACAGGAGGGCACGCTGCACTCCTGCACCTGCCTCACCTCCCAGGTGCACAAGTCAGAGCAGCACGAGCTCGGATTCAGTGCTCAGGGCACACCAGCTCTTGGATTAACACGGCACAGAATCGGACATCAGCTTCATATCCCAAACTCAGAGAGGGAATCACCCTGACATGGCCAAAAACATTAACTCTGCTAATTCCGACACATGAAAACTTGCAGCTGTTAAACCTACAGAGACTGGGAGCAATAAACAGGACTCTCGGTTGAGAGAACAACTCCAGTTGGGAATCTGTGGGGAACAACTTGAAAGAAATCAGCTTCCACAGTGAGTGTTTTAATTAGATACCTCAGCCAGATTTCTTACGTCTTTACGTGTTTCTCTATCCTGCACAGCATCTTTAAAACTCCCTTTTGACATCTCAGAACTACTGAACCTGGTGAGATTTTAATAGAAATCCCTTTGCTGTGCTATAAAGAGAAGCATTACTTGAGATTTTAATTAGCAGTCGTCAGTGCTGAGCCATAGGAAATACTGAATAGTTTGCTTAACTTCGTAGAGAAAGTGCCTTTGCTTTCTGACCTTCTGCACTCCAATGATGCAACACACTTGAGCCATTTAAAAACTCCTTTCCAAAAACCCAACTCTGGAGGAGTAAAAGCCATTCCCTCAATCAATACACACTGTGCTTCTCCAACCCATGTTCGCCCACTGCACACCCTGCTTCGTTTGATGCAGAAATCGTGCCTCTGTTCATCTCCTGACCACTGCTACAAATCTCAAAGGCAGCATTCCTTATTACGATTTCCTCCCATCCTGTGCAAGGTACTCTGGGCTTTAAACACGCAGAACTTGGAAATCAGGTGCTAAATTGATTCAGACCCCGTTCGCACAATAACACAGAGAAAAGCATGGGTCTGGCATGCAAACTTCAAGCGAGCCGGGCACCTGCTCTGAGCCCCGATTCACCACCCACGACCGTTCCCAAAAGGCATTTAAAGCAGGAGAACTATTCCTACCATTCAGCTGCCTGTAGACTATGTCTTCTAGGAGCGAGAGCCTCTTCAGCACCGCATCCTGGATGGAGCTGCCGCCGTGGGCTGTCGAGTTGGCCACTTCTGCCCTGGGATGGATGTCATGGAAGGAGTCTCCACTCTTGGCCGTGATGGGTCTGCACTTGGCTAGGAAGAGGACGAAGCCAGCCACGGCGATGAGGTTCAACACCAGCAGGACTTTGACTCTCCTCAGAGAAGCCATCAAACTTCCCGAGGGGCCCCGCCAGCCGCAGGGCTACGGGAGCGGGCCCCGCTGCGCGCACATCGCGGGGCCGGGGACGAGCCGCGGGGGGAGCGCGGGGAGCGCGGGGCCGGCGAGCAGCGGGGCTGGGGGAGCGCGGGGCTGGCTGGTGAGGAGCAGAACCGCTCGCCCAGGCTGAGCAGCGGAGCC
>VZRE01005285.1:660587-758663 GCA_013396775.1 Cephalopterus ornatus | reverse complement strand
CGTCCGTGTCACTGAAAGTTTGAGCCCCCCAGGCCGGTGCGGGGTCCTCTCCCGAACTCCGCTCCCCGGCTTTCCCGCATGGAAGCCCTACCCTCTCCCTTGCAGCCTTATCCTCTCCTTTGGAGCCCTACCCTCTCCCTTGGAGCCTTATCCTCCCCCTTGGAGCCCCGGCCTTCTCTAACAGGCACGGAATCACAACGGGAGCATCCCGCTCCCCAAACGCTCCGTGTCGGCGCCAGGGAGCGGCTCTGGAGCTGTCCCCGCCGTGGTGAGCGAGGATCGGTTGTACCTCAAACACTAACACGAGATGGAGTGATAAAAACATCATACACTAAAATTCACGTCCATTAATGCCAGAATGCTGAATATTCTCCTGAGAGCACAGCCCCCACTGAACAGCCCCATCAGCCCCGCTGTTCCCAGCTCTATCCACGTGCCACGGTTAACCCCGCTTTTCAGAGGGATGACACCAACACGGATTAAAAAATGAAGCAACCTTGAGTCATTGTATCCTACAAGGCAACTTTTTCAAAGGGTAAGAATAACCCCGCTCACCCCCGAGCCATAATTAAAAACAACAACAACAACAAAATTTGAAACAAAAAAATCAATGCCATGGAAACAAACCTAAAATTGCTTTGGAGGATTTGGAGTTTTAATTTAGTCCTAGCTGCACATGAAATCTTTTATGGCTTCTACATTCAGAGCCAGGACCCTGCTACAAACCTGGAGAAGAGTGACAGGCACATAACTCACAGTCAGACCCTAAAACACCGTGGTCAGTCCATCATCCACACTCAGCTTCATTATTCTGCTAAGAGGGTGAAAAGATGTGAATGATCTGGATGACATGAAACTGCAAATATCTTACAAATTGCTGAAAACCAGCTTTTGGCTGGCACTGAGGGGAAGCTTAGCCCAACACCTGCAGCTCTGGGGATTCTTCGGGGGTTTTTTGGCACATGGTAAGCACAAGTTTTGTTTCCAGATCTGACAACTGGGATGTTTTCTCTAGATCAATAAACACACTTTTTATTAAACAAATAAACAAACACCACTTCAGCTTTGCAGAGCAGTTTTACCAAAAAGTGAAACCACGTGGCCTGAACTGTCAGAATCAGAAATATTTGTGCAAACAGAAAAATGCCTGCTGCTTATTCTGAAGCAGCCTGGGCTAAAGACCCATTCCTGTTGTCCTTCATTACCCAGTGCTCCCACTGAAGTCAGGTTGGTGCATTGCACAGAAACAGCAAGATCTATTTTAATTATAAAATAGCTTGAAAAAAGCTGGATTTAAAGACATCTGGCACATGGCTATTACATATGATGCTAATGCAAAAGAAAATAATACTCTTAGGATCTTAAAAAAAAAAGAATTTGAAGCAGCTCCTTGCTGAAGGACAAGGCAAGTATTTGGCCCCCACTTTCCCCAAGGAAGGAGCAGAACTAAGTCCCCAGAGGAAGCAGGGAGGGAGGGAGGGAGAAAGCCACAGCTCTCCTTAGGGTGACAGCACAGGACAGCTGGCACTGGGAGTGTGTGTGGGCACGGAGAGGGCAGCGTGGCAAGAGAAAAGGAATAGGCACAAAAAATGCAAGGAAAAAATATGCTGTGTGGGAAATACCATGAGAGCTAAAAATCAGGAATACACATAGCAGCCCCCTGCCCTGTCTGGGAGGATTAGGTCCAAACACCTCCCCAGCTACCTGCTGTTGTTGCTGCTTTTCCTTCTGTTAAGGGAGAACCAAACAGCTCCCCTAAAGCGACATGGGGGAGAGCAGAGTACTTTACACAACACGCAAGAAGGACCAAAAAGTCCCCTGAATCAGAGAGTCACAGAGGTTGGAAAAGAACTCCAAGGTCATCAACCCAGCGCCACCCCCGTGTTCACCCCTAAACTAGTCCTCAAGTGCCACATCCACGTGTTTCTGAACACTTCCAGGGATGGGGACTGCACCACTGCCCCGGGCAGCTGTGCCAGTGCTTAACAATCCTTTCAGAGAAGAAATTTTTCCAAACATCCAACCTGAACCTCCCCTGGCACAGCTGGAGGCCATTTGATCGTGTCCTGTCCTGACGATGGACACGGACAGGATCAGGCTGTAGGAGACCAGACAAAGTTGTGCTTTGTGGCGTTAAAGTCCTGAGAGCAGCTCCCCACGTGCCCTGGAGCATGAATTTCCTTTGAGCTTTGCACCACCACAAGACTGAATTAATCTTCAATAGCAAATACAAACCGTAGTTTTGCAGTTTTGCTACAAACATGAAAGGGTTCATCAGGACCCCACTGTCTAAATCAGGGTTCAACCAAGGACTCTCCTTTTTTTTTCTCATTTTCTTTCACTACAATCCTACCAAAAAAAAGCATGAAACATTGTTACTAAATAGAGAAGAAGAACTAAAGGATATTTCTCAGTATCGGGGAGAGAAGATCAGTTTGCATGTCTAATAGAAAAATTCTATTTTTGCCCATTCCAGTGGAGTTCTGTGAACAGCACACACGCACACTTTTCAAGTGCTAGCCAAAATAATTACTTCTCTCCTTCTGTGGGGGGAAAAAAATTCCCGAAATCATGAATATTCAGTGGATTGGTTAATGACATAGTAATGCTTTAGCTCAAATCTCTGCTCCTTAAAATACAGCGAACACGAGCTGCCAGTTACAAGAAGACTTAAAAACACAAAAATAACTTGATTTCCAGAAGTTATCTCAGCCTGATCACTTTGGAAATATCTGATGGTGGCATGATACCATGACATATCTGGGGCAGACTCTCCTCACATTCTGGGAGATGTAAAACAGGCAGGAAAAAAATAGTTTTTGCTACTCACTGGAGCCACTGCCAGTGCTGTGTGTTCTCCAGGGCACAGGGCAAAGGTGCCTTCCCTCAGCTCCACCAGACATTTGGGTCTTTTAGGTAAATTTGCTTGAATTGCATAAATCTGTGACTAAATCCCTGTATGAAAGCCATGATCTGCACAAGGAAAAAACCCAAAACACTAAACTTCCCTCCCCCCCCCAAAAAAAAGGTTCAACTTAAAGCCATGAGTTGTTTCCTCCAAATCTCAGAGTTCTGGCTGGGATGTTGTCAGTGAAACTGGGTTATTTCTTTGTTTGCAGGTAGTCCTCAGGAGTTGCTCATGTTCCCTTTTCTCCCTCAGACTCTTAGGAATTCCTGATTATTCAGCTTAACTTTGTTACTTTGCTGCCCAAAACCAGCTCTGAGAAAGTCCAACCCCCAGCAGGGAGGTGAATTTTAGCCTCTGTATTGTCCATGGGCTCCTTGGTTTCCCCACTGGTGTTTTCTCCCTGCAAGGGTCACCACCATCCCTGAATTCCTCTGTGCCCTCCATCCATTGGCCATGGGAGGCCTGGGCTGGAGAAATGAGTAAACACATGCAAAAAAAGCTATTTTTTTGTTTTCAGAAGTGATATTAAAAAGTTGATGGCACGTCATCTGCTCTCTCTGGAGTCATTTTTGACAGCACTTAGGGCACGTATTTACCATCAAGGAGTGAACCCTTTATCTCCAGCCTTCACTTTCCCCCACTATGGGAACAGCCAAAGCACAAAAGTAACTTTCTTCAGTTTTTATCTTCAAAGTTGGGAACATATTTAGTTCTTGTGTTACAATAACTCCATTCATATTGCATGAATTTTTAAGTTCAGGCTGTGAGCATGGACAGCTCATCACTGACACATCAGGGAAATGCTGGGGAAAAACAAGCAACTTATTGTGCTTGAAGCTTATGAGATTGCTTTATGGTTCCCTCAAGGATATTAAAAAGATCTTTGCATGAGTTATCAATAAAGATCTTTCAGGATCTTTATAAACCTTCTAGAACAGCCTCAACTCTTGATTGAGTTCAGAATTGAAGGAACTTACTCAGAAAAAGCAGAATCAGAGCTCAACTATTCTTTAGTTTTGCTGCTTTGACTTCAATATTCAGCTTGATGACCAGAATCTGATTCTTAAATCATTTTATAATTAGAGCTGTTTTGAAAAGTTTCAGCTTCTTTTTTGAAAAAACAAGGGGGAAGGGAGAAGAGAAAGTTCCTTGAAATTTGGATAAACCATTGAAAAAATCAGAAAATCCATTTTAAATATTGACTTTTTCTGTGACTAAAAAATAAATTCCCACTTATTTCTTTTTATTACAGAAGATACTTATACAGTCTGTGACATTTCAAACCCTAATCATCATCTCATATTCTCTCAGAACATCTCAGCTGAGCCAGGGAATACTGTTGTTCCTTCATGCTACAGGGGCAAACAAAGAGGTAACTGAAGACCTTTGAAAAAATCACAGAATCATGGAATGATTTGGGTTGGAGGGACCTTAAAGACCATGAGTTCCAACCCCTGCCATGGGCAGGGACACCTTCCACTAGCCCAGGTTGCTCCAAGCCCTGTCCAACCTGGCCTTGGACACTTCCAGGGATGGGGCAGCCACAGCTTCTCTGGGCACCCTGTGCCAGGGCCTCCCCACCCTCACAGACAGGAATTCCTTCCCAATATCCCATCTAACCCTGCCCTCTTTCAGTATGAAGCCATTTCCCCAAGTTTTTCAAAGCAGGTTTTAAATTCCCAAGGAATCCAAGAGATAACAAAACTGACCTGGCCAGGACCAAACCAAGACCCTTTAGGATAAGAGGTCGGTTTGCCACCAGCCTCTTAAGTTCAAAGCTGACCCAGTGGCCCCTTCAGCAGCACTGCAGTGTGTCCATGCCAGTGGGAAGCAGGGAAATGCAGAAAAATCCCAAAGTCAATCTGCAACATATCCCTGTTCCTATTAACGTGGGGATGCCTTAGGTTGGATATTAAGAGACAGTTCTTCCCCCAGAGGGTGGCTGGGCACTGACCAGGCTCCCCAGGGCAGTGGGCACAGCCCCAAGGCTGCCAGAGCTCCAGGAGGGTTTGGATGATCCTCTGGGGCACAAGGGGTGACTCTTGGGGCTGGGCTGTGCAGGGCTGAGGGTTGGACTCCATGATCCTTGCGGGTCCAACTCAGCACATTCTGGGATTCTGTGTCACAACTGCAGATCTGATGGTGCAACCAAGGCATAGACCAGAATTCAGTTTGTTTGGATGTTTGGAAACACCTCTTAGGGTTTAATTGTTTCCCTAAAAGCCTGGTCTTGCTTCCTGTAGCAATCTGCCCCTCCCACAGCAAAGGTGATCCCAGAAATGGAGTATCCCCTCTCGGCTGGTCCTTAAGCCTGGCTCTGGGGACTTTCTAGATCCTACTGCTCATGCTCAGGAATAACTTACTATTTCCTACCTTATACCATGTGTTCAGCTGAGGGCTCAGAGCCTTTTCTGAGCCCATGGGCTCAGGGGGGTGCACTGCCCAGCCCCCGCTCCCCCCAGCAGGACAGTGACAGGCAGGATGTGGGTTTGGAGTCATGGAGACTCCACAGAAGGTGCATCTTCAAGACTTGTCCATGGTGCAGCCACAGATGGCAAACTGACACCTGCTTTTATTCCTCATCTATGAGGACTCCTCCTGTGTTGGTCTCAAAATAAAAACAGTGTCTTAAAGAAACCAACCAAAAAGAATTCTGTGAGTTTTACAAGCCAGTGTGCCCAAATATTTGTCTCTTTACGTAATTCTTCTTTTGGAGTATTCACGTATCTCTTGTACTGGATTTGTTTCAGCCACGCCAGGGCAGTGTTTATCCTGCTGTGATTATGGATGGTGGGCTGGCCATCTGGGAGTAACACACTGGTTTAATCTTAAAAATTTAAATCTCCCAATAAAGAGGAACCACAGATTGCAACAACTGCTTAACGAATGCCAGTCTGTGTCTGCATCACACTAATTAAACATCATTGACTGACATCAATAAATTCTTGTGACAGAACTTAGAAGATGCTTCTCATGAAAATTTTAAGAGGTTTGCATCCCAGCAAAAGGAACACTTCAAACAGCTCTTAATCTTTAGAAAATCAAGTAGGTCAAGAAACAGATATATATGTGTTTACACTTGGAGTTCAACAACTGCATTTCCCTCTCAGGTAGCCTTTTGTCCTATTTTGGGAATCTGCATGTTAACTGTGCTCCCAATTCCCAAAACACTCCGAGTGCTTGTCTCAGCAATCCCTCACAGGAGCTGTGTATCCTTGTGCACGTCAGTGAAAGGTAGAGTAGGAAAAAACCCAAACAATAAAACTAAACCCGAAGTGGACTTTATTCCAGATTTGCTGTTGATTCATTGGGTTTTCAGGGTTGTCGTAGAATCATGGAATGGTTTGGGTTGGAGGGACCTTAAAGCTTATCCAGTTCCACCCCCTGCCATGGGCAGGGACACCTTCCACTAGCCCAGGTTGCTCCAAGCCCCGTCCAACCTGGCCTTGGACACTTCCAGGGATCCAGGGGCAGCCACAGCTTCTCTGGGCAACCTGTGCCAGGGCCTCCCCACCCTCACAGGGAGGAATTCCTTCCCAATATCCCATCTAACCCTGCCCTCTGGCAGTTTGAAGCCATTCCCCCTTGTCCTGTCATTCCCTTGTAAACAGTCTCTCTCCATCTTCCTTGTAGCCCCTTCAGGCACTGCAAGGCCACAGTCAGGGCACCCCAAACCTTCTCCAGGCTGAGCAATCCCACTTCTCTCAGCCTTTCCTTACAGGAGACGTGCTCCACCCCTCTGATCATCCTGTGCCTCTAGTCATGGATCAAACATTCCGACACTCACTGGGGGCTGCAGCTTCAGGAGGGCTCCACTCTCCATGTGAATCCCAACACGTGGAGCCCAGTTGGAGCCTGTGTGGAGCGGGATGCCCAGGGTAGGTCTGGACTCTGGCATATGTTGCACAAACTCCCTTTCTCTGCTGCTTCCATCTTCACAGTTCTAAGCAGCCCTAAGAAACACATTGAAGCCCTCAGCTCAGCACCGGTGCTGAAATAGTCCCCACCACGGGCAGTTGGGTGGTTGGTTTGGGAGGTGGGTCCACGAAACTGCAAATCCCAAAAGAAGCTTTCTTCAGGTAGGATCCTCCTTTTTATGACAAATGTTCTCAGCTGGGGAGTCATTCATGGCTGAACCCTGTCCCCTCCCTTTGTTTCATGTCTAGGTGAAACTGCAGGAGGAGATTTGGGGCAAACCAAACCCAGATTTGGGCTGAGAGAACAACCAGCTCCGGCCGAGGCTGCTCCGCTCACACCAGTCACCGGATGGCAGAGCTGCAAAGCAAAGCAGATCACAAGGCTCAGTAAAACCTGGAGCTTGCTCCTAAAAATGAAAACTGGTGCCCAAAATAGGCTCCTATTTTCTCCCCCTATAAAAGCAGGCCCCAAGCACAGCCCACCCCTGTCCCAGTGCCACACCATTCCAGCCACGGCCAAACGCAAACATCTCCACGGGTACCTCCAGCCTGATCAAACAGTCCTGAGTCTTGATCCCTCACAAGTACAAACTGCCTGTTTTCGTGTGGTTTGAGTAGTTACTGAGTTCCCCTGAAGGGATTGTTCTTAGCTTTGAAGATTGCTGCTTTCATTTCAGAAGAATGGCCAGAAAGATTTTCCATTTTCTTTCCAACAATAGCATTTGTTGTGGGTGAAGGATATGACATCTTTAAAGAGGCAGAGAGAGAAAATTATGTGCTAGACCCTGCCTCTGAAATACATCCCCTGAGGGAACATGCATTTGCATCTAGGGCTGAAGGTCTCACAGAGGATTTTTGAAAGGCAAAAAGCTGCACCGAGCCCATCCAATTCCCCCTCCTCTGGGCTGTCTCATCGCAGCACTTGGACGTGTCCCTTTTCCTCCATGCAAAGGGGGATAAAGCATTGTGGAGAGATTCATCCAAGTTGTATCCACAGCTTGCAACAGTGCAAGAAACAGAGGTGTCCTGAGCCCTGCCCTGGCCTTGTCCTGCATGAACCACCTGTGGAGCAGTGGAGGTACTCCCAAGGTCCTGCTTTTGCACTGCCCCACATCATAAAATCACAGAACGATTTGGGTTGGAAGGGACCTTAAAGACCATCCCCTTCCACCCCCTGCCATGGGCAGGGACACTTTCCACTAGCCCAGGTTGCTCCAAGCCCCATCCAACCTGGCCTTGGACACTTCCAGGGATCCAGGGACAGCCACAGCTTCTCTGGGCAACCTGTACCAGGGCCTTCCCACCCTCACAGCCAGGAATTCCTTCCCAATATCCAATCTATCCCTATTGTCTTCCAGCTTACAGCCATTCCCCCTTGTCCTGTCACTCCAGGCCATTGTAAACAGTCTCTCTCCATCTTTCCTGTTGGCTCTTTCAGCTCCTGCAAGGCCACACTCAGGTCACCCCAAAGCTTCTCTTCTCCGGGCTGAACAATCCCAGCTCTCCCAGCCTTCCCTCCCAGCAGAGCTGCTCCATCCCTCTGATCATCCTGGTGCCTCCTCTGGACTCTCTCCAGCAGCTCCATGTGCTCCCTGTGCTGTTCCCAGGGCTGGAGGCAGCTCTGCAGGGGGGTCTCACCTGAGGGGCAGAGGGGCAGAATCACATTCCTCAGTGTGCTGCCCATGCCACTTTCCATCTCATTACCTGCAAAAATCAGGGAAGGTGAATCCAATGGATGTCATTCCCTCAGTGCTGGTGCTACCAAGGGCTTGCTCAAGGTTTGGCAGCGCCTTGGGCTCAAGGAACAGTCCCACCACTCTTGATGCCCGTGATATTAAGGCCAACATTCCCCCAGTGAAGATGTTCTGCAACACCTGCAGCTTTGGTTTGCAGGCTTCTCAGTGACTGTCAGTGATTCTTCCTGCAGTCATTCCTGCAGTCATTCCTTCTGCAGTCATTCCTCCTCAGTCTCTAACACTTCAAAGGCCAGTGGAACACCAGAGGGACACACTGCAGTGCTTTGTTTCCTTCTCTCCTTAACTGCTTTTTTAGCATTTTAAAACACAAGGCACTCATGGAAGGCTGTAAAATTCCTCATAAAGTTTACTGTGCCACAGGATTATAGAATACCTCTTGGAACAATGGATAAACAGCTAATCTTGGATCTGTCACCAGAAAACACTAATATATTTCAAAAAGCTATTAGCCCTTAAACCAAAAGTAACACAGAATCTGATTTGGGACAACAGGCTATAAAGCACTGGAATTGTTTGGCAGCTCTGCATTGAAAGCAGGTGGAAGAAGCTGTAAGAGCCCTGGCATTTATCTTATTCTGTTGTTTAAGGCGCATTTTACATAGTTTCCAAAACGTGTGCATGAAAACCAACACTAAGTAAGGATACTTGGAAAAAACTGTGGAACAATTGATTTACCACACGTTTGCAGGGAGCTGAACACCATTCGTTATGTTCCACAAGAAGGCAGGGAAACGCAGTAAATATTACATATAAAAAATAATAAACCATCAAGAGCCTTTACATTTTTTTATGGCATCATATCTGTAAGGAGCTTTAGAGCCATCAGCACTGACCATAACCTCCAGATGAGCAATATCCATTTAGTTGATGGAAACAGGAAAGCACAGCCATTAATCCTAAATGTCCTGATTAGCTCTGAAGGGCTTCGGGACAGGAACGACACAGAACGTGTCATTAGGGCCAGGATGACACAGGATGGTGGGACAGGGAGGAACGACTATTTGGGGAATGCAAGGGGGAAATACAGTTTGAGATTCTCAAGTATAAAGCCAAACCCTAGATGTGTTTCAAACCTCATTTCCTTCCCTGGTCTTTATAAGTAGCTGGTCTTTTCCTTTCCTCTTGCCAATGGATCCCAGAATCCCAAATGGATCATGTTGGAAGGGACCCCAGTGGGTCACTGGTGCCACCTCCCTGCTCAGGCAGGGCCAGCCCAGAGCACATGGCACAGGATTGTGTCCAGAAGGCTCTGGAATATCCCCAGGGAGGAGACTCCAGCCCCTCCCTGGGCAGCCTGTTCCGAGCTGGGGCACTGCCCAGGGAAGAAGTTCCTCCTCATGTCCAGCTGGAGCTTCCTGGGCATCAGTTCCTGCCCGTTCCTCTTGTGCCATTGCTGGGCCCCCCCGAGCAGAGCCTGGGCCATCCCCTGCCCCCTCCCTGCAGCCCCTGACACACCCTGGGGAGGGCCCCTCTCAGTGTCTGCTCTGGAGGCTGAACAGCCCCAGCTCCCTCAGCCTTTCCTGCTCAGGGAGATGCTCCAGTGCCCTCCTCATCCTCACAGCCTGCGCTGGAGCCGCTCCAGGAGCTCCCTGTCCCTGCTGTGCTGAGGAGCCCGAGCTGGGCCCAGCCCTGCAGATGTGCCTCCCCAGGGCTGGGCAGGTCATGAATGATTAGGATGCAGGTCATGAAACAAAAAAGAGGAAGAACGTGGATTTTCTAGGAAAAAAAAAAGACATGAAAAGACTGGGCAGATGGGAAAATACTTCAGACGAGGAGCACAGGAGTTACCTCCTCGCAGAGTGGAGACACTTTTGTCAAGTCCTTTGAGTGGGGTGATCTTTAAGCTCTTTAAATACTCCAAGAAATGGAAAACACGAGCAGCATATGAGGTGAGTTTCTATTTTGTGACTGTGCTGGATCTGGAAGGGGCTGGTGAACCCCGGCAGCACAGCCGGGACCCTGCACCAGCAGTGATGCCATTCCAGAGTGGGTTTATTTGTGGCCTGGTCAGTGTATTTGCATTTTCTACAGAGTAATTATGGCAGAAAGGCCAGTGCTCAGGGGAAAGATATTTTTGGTATTTCTCTGGGAAATAACCTACTGGATGCAACACTGATTTTTTTCCTCTAAAACATACGCTCATCTCAGAGCCTTTTAAGGAAGGGAGGTATGAGGATAATGAACAGAGCGTTGCTGCTCTTGTGTTCCTGCCTCTCACCTTCACACATTCACACCTGAGGGTCACCAGGGCCAAGTGCCAAGTCCTGCCCTTGGGGTACAACAGCCCCAGGCAGAGCTCCAGGCTGGGGCAGAGGGGCTGGAAAGATGCCCAATGGAAAAGGCAGCGGCTGAACATGAGCCCAGTGGGGCAAGAGGCCAAGGGCACCTGGGCTGTGCCAGCAGGACCAGGGCAGGGGCTGTCCCCCTGTTCTGGCACTGCTGAGGCATCTCCTCGAATCTTGGGGTCAGTTTTGGGCTCCTCAGGACAAGAGAGACACTGAGGGGCTGGAGCGTGTGCAGGGAAGGGAACGGAGCTGGAACTCCTGGAGCAGCAGGAGCAGCTGAGGGAGCTGGGGGGGCTCAGCCTGGAGAAAAGGAGGCTCAGGGGGGACCTTCTGGCTCTGCAACTCCCTGACAGGAGGGGGGAGCCGGGGGGGGTCGGGCTCTGCTCCCAGGGAACAAGGGACAGGAGGAGAGGGAACAGCCTCCAGCTGTGCCAGGGGAGGGTCAGGTTGGATATTGGGAGGAATTTCTCCATGGAAAGGGTGGTCAGTCTTTGGAAGGGGCTGCCCAGGGAGGTTTGGAGTCCCCACCCCTGGAGGTGTCCCAGGAAGGACTGGCCGTGGCACTCAGTGCTCTGGGCTGGGGGACAAGGTGGGGATGGGGCACAGGGTGTACTCCATGGGCTGGGAGGGCTTTTACAACCTCAATAATTCCATGATTTGCATGAGGCTTTGGTGTTTTCCTTCTATCAATTAGACACACAGAGCTACAAGAGAGCAAGCACTGAATTCTACAGTTTTGTCAAAACCAGGCTTCAATAATAAGGGAATTATTCCTTCAGAATCCTTTTGTTCAACAGTGTGAGCAGCATGGAGCTGACTCATTCCATGGGGCTGCCACCAAAAACTTCCAACAGGAAGTGCTTGAAGTACAGAGGAGATAGTTTTGGAAAGAAAGAAAGGTTGTTACGACCCACAGAGGTGATAGGAAATAAGCAGGACCAAAATCCCCAAGTCTGAGAGGCTGGATACATCCCTAGAGCAACTTTCCAAACTGGGAAACGTTTCCCCCCCCATTCCAGAATTCCCACTGCAAAGTCACGAGGTTCAGCAATGCTGTTCAGGGCAAATCACACCAGATAGGTCAGGACAGCTCATGGAGGGTGTACATTTTACCTTTTCGGGGTTCAGTGCTCTGGTGTCCAGGACCAAGACAGCACAAAGGCAGAAGGATTCTGTGACATCGTTTTGGCCATCTCCACCCCTGACACTGCACCAGCTGGGCATGGGGAAAGGCAGATGCACAGAGGAAAAGGCCCCTGGAGAGCGAGGTGCCTGTGGAATAGCTCTGAGCACACACACACATGTCCCTGGTTGGGGTAACTGCTTTCCAACTGAGCGTTTGTCATCTTGGAGAGAAAAATTCCACAGACGGATTTTTTTTTTTTTTTATTGCCTGTACAAAATTGCATTGAGTAAAAACTGAGTAGGTCACTTTGAAATGATAGATATGCATATAAACTTCGAAAAAACAAACCAAGAGAAAAGCTATTAGCTCAGTTTAGCTCCTAAGCTGCCTGGAGTGGTTCGGTGCAGATGAAAGAGGAATCACAGATGGGATCACAAGAAACTGCTCAATAGGTTCAAGTCAATAGGCTGAGGAGTCACTGAGCACACCAGGTATCACTCCTCAGGATTAGCAGGGAGAGAGGTGCCACATACAAATTATTTTGCAGCCTGACTGGAGCACCTCTCGAGATAATTGAAATTAAGGACTTCAGGCTTTAAGCTTCCCGGTTGGAATCACAGAATCATAGAACAGTCTGAGCTGGAAGGGACCCACAAGGTCACCAAGTGCCACTCCTGCCCTGCACAGACACCCCAACAATTCCACCCTGTCCCTGAGAGCGTTGTCCAAACCCTCCTGGAGCTCTGGCAGGTTTGGGGCCGTGCCCACTGCCCTGGGTCAGTGCCATGGCCAGCCCTGGTGAGGTCGATGATGCCACTCGTTTAGACAAAATGTGGCCCATCAGTGAGTGCTGGGAGAACTGGGAGCCCAAGCACTGGGTTTTGGAGTAAAGCTTTTGACCAGGGTGGGGACAAGTTACTCAGACTGAGCAATACAGGGAATAAAACCCCATTCCCTGGATTTAATTGTCACATTTGTATCACGCTTGCAAAGACACATTTTCTTTCTTTTGTGTGGATAATCTCAGCACCAGGAACCTGAAGGAGTATTAGAGCCTGTTACCCATTCTTGTGCAAATGGCCAGGGTAATACCTGACTCAAACCCATTTAAGCCCCCGTATTTTAAATTTCACTACAGCAGCTCAGTGACTCAAATCACAGGAGTGATCACTATGAACAAGCCTGTGTTTGAGCTGCCTTGCTGTTTATTTAGTTCCATTCTGGCTTAGGAGATCATTTGTGATGAACAGCCACAAAGTCTCAACATTAATTTGCACTTCAATTCTACCAGGGAAGAAAATAAATTTTGACATACACATGCAGTGAGCCAAAAAAGGGTTAATTTAAACTCTCTTAATGCTTAATAAATGGTTATTCAAATCCTGTGAACTCTAATAATTTGGTAGTTCTCCTATAAAAATGACAATTCTCCACCTCATATTAGCTAATTATATTTAAGCTATTCATGGCTATAATTTATCAATTATCCAGCACCTAGATTTCATATTAAAACACATTCCCAGTGCAAAAGAGCTTTTTGGGAAACTTCTGAATAGGCACATCAAATGGCCACTCATGGGAAGCACAGTCTCTGTACCTGGAGTAGGGGTGTTCTACACAGAAATCGCTGCAGAAAGGGCAAAACATTTCTGTGTCTAGTTGATTGTGCTGCTACATTCCTGAATCTCTCTTTTTTGATGCAGGGACTCTGGAAAGGATCTGTTTTTAAATTCTGCCTTGGGTGGGATAATGAAGGGGCTTTCAGTGGCATTAGCAAGGAGGAGGTTTACTGGCAAAACTTTCAGCTTGTCTTGTAGGTGCAGCTTTAATCACTGGGGACTGTGCTGAGGCTGTTGATGTGGTTTTTCTCTGAAAAAAAAAGAGCTTTTGCTGCTCCTTTAAAGAGCTGCCGGTGCCTGGAACATCATTTTACACATACATATATATATATATATTTATATTTATGTGTATTTTTAAGTATTCTGCTTAGAAAGAACATCTGGGTCATGTTTTCCATACTGATCTCTCTCCCAGCTGCATCACCAAGGGCACTTCCAGAGAAGCAGGAGCCTCCTAAGGGATCTCATCTGCTACTGCTGCCTTTTCCCCCAAGCTGAAGTTTAACTCTCGGCAGGGGTTTGAGTATGACTGGGGGGGGGTGGAGGGGAGGCTTCAGGGGTGGTTTCTGTGAGAAGCTGCTGGAAGCTTCCCCCGTGTCCCATGGAGCCAAGGCCAACGGCCCCAGGATGGAGCTGCTGCTGGCCAGGCTGAGCCCAGCAGGGACTGGGGCAGCAGCTCTGGGGTAACTGAGCTAAGGAGGGGGAAAAACCCCAAACTGCCCCCGTGCAGCTGGAGAAGGGAGGAGTGAGGACATGGGAGAGAATGAACTCTGCAGAGACCAAGGCTGGTGCAGAAGGAGGGGCAGGAGGTGCTTCAGGCACCAGAGCTGAGATTCCCCTGCAGCCCGTGGGGGTCCTCAGGGGAGCAGAGACCCACCTGCAGCCCCGGGAGGAGCCCACAGGGAGCAGGGGATGCCCAAAGGAGGCTGTGACCCCGCGGGGAGCCTGTGCCGCAGCAGGGTCCTGGCAGGACCTGTGGATCCATGGAGAGAGGAGCTCACAGGGAGCAGGATTGCTGCAAGGACCTGTGACCCTGCAGGGGATCCACACTGGAGCAGTTCCTAAGGGACTGACCCATGGGAAGGGATCCACACTGGAGTAGTTCCTGGGAACTGTCCCCTGTGGGAGCGACCCCACAGATTGTGAGCAGTCCAAGCCCTGCAGAGGGAGGAGCAGCAGAACCAAGGTGTGAACTGACCCCAGCTCCCATTCCCCATCCCCCTGAGCCACTGGGGAGGAGGAGGGAGAAGGAATCAGGAGGGAAGTTCAGCCCAGGAAGAAGGGAGGGATGTGGGGAAGGTGCTTCAAGATTCAGTTTTATTTCTCGTTGTCTCACTCTAGTTTGATGGGTTATAAATTAAACTAATTCCCCCAAGCTGAGTCTTTGCCATGACAGGAGGTGGGGAGGGATTTCTCCCTGCCCTTTTCCCACCCAGGAGCCTTTCCCTGTGCTCCTTGACCCCTGCCCAGCTGAGCAAGGCAGTGACAGCTTTGGTGGGCACCAGATGCGGAGCCAGGGTCACCCCACCACAGCAGGCATATCTTTTTCATTTCCCTAGCAAGTAAACAAAAGTATCAGTTTACCCAGGGGAGGAGAGTTGAATTTCGAGGGAAGGCAAGAACACCTCAGCAAAGCCAAGCAAACAAAAGATTTCATAAGGTGAAAGATTTCATGAAACGAAATCTATTTCGTAATAAATGACAGGTCAACACAAGAGAGATTTTCCCATATGGTCCCTAAATGAAAACCTTACTGGGCTCTGCAATTACTGGTCTGGCTGTGGATAGAGGCATATTCAGAGGGAATACCAAAGGCTCAGGGATGAAACATTGCTCACTTCAATACCAACCATGGCTATAAAATACAGCACTTTTATGGAATGTTAGATATAAGACACCCCTGAACACAGCAGAAGCCATCATCCTCCACCCAGCATCTAGATTTGTGTTATGGACTATTATTTGACATCTTTATTTACACCAGGTAGTGCTTTACCTACTAGAGTTTATTTATATCCCTGGAACAGATCGCACAGTAACTGTTCACACGGAAAGGATCAGAACAGCAAAGCCTGGTCTTCTCTAATTCTATTAAACACAGTATACCTCTGGTGTATCAGTTATAATTGCAGTGCTTTACAACTGGAAGGTTCAACCCTTTCCCAGATCCTGGATCGCTATTAAAACAACTGGAGGGAAAAAATGGCCTGTGCACGGGGAAGCTGGTGTTGGTGGGATTTGAAGGGAGGTGATGGAGAATCACAGAATCATGGTTGGATTGGAAGGAACATAAAAGCTCATCCAGTTCCACCCCCTGCCATGGGCAGGGACACCTTCCACTAGCCCAGGGTGCTCCAAGCCCTGTCCAACCTGGCCTTGGACACTTCCAGGGATGGGGCAGCCACAGCTTCTCTGGGCACCCTGTGCCAGGGTCACTCCACCCTCACAGGGAACAATTCCTTCCCAATATCCCATCTAACCCTACTCTCTTTCAGTTTGAAGCCATTCCCCTTGTCCTGTCCCTCCAGCCCCTTTTAAATAGTCTCTCTCCATCTTTGTCACCTCCTTCAGGTACTGGAAGGAATCAAACCTGAGAGATTTTATTCATCTCAGTTGCAGATGCTCCACAGGACAAGGCAATTATTTGAATAACCAAATCTCAAAGCATTTTCTGGGTGCCCTTTTCTGTTTGCTTAATTGCCAAACCCCTTATTATACATACATTTTAGAAAGTGATACCGAGAGGCTTCAGGAATCACTGGGCAAAGGAAAAAATAAACCTGTAAAAAAAAAAAAGATACTTTACAGAGATAACAAATTAGGGTGAAAAATGCTCAGATTGCACAGAGTGCTTTCCAGGAAAGTTTAAGTTATATTGGATGTACTATTTACAGCTTCTAAATATGTGAGACAGAGAAAGATGCTTTCTCTTCTCCCCAAGCTGCATTTACTGGTGAGCACCCTGAGAGTGAACTATTAAATTGTGGCTGCAAGGGGAGTCTGGGCTTGTGTGGAGGAGCAGGAGAGAAGAGCAGGGTCCCTTGCAGGGCACAGACCTGGGGCGTTGAAGCTTTTTGTGGCAGCTGGGGACCGCTGGGCAGGAGGACAAACAGGGCTGGGGACAAACAGCAGCACTGGCAGAGCATGTGCTTCGTGCTGAGCCACTGGCTGCACACAATGGGCTGGATTAGCCTGGCAGCCACCACAGACACGAGTTTCTGCACTGCTGGGCCTGCAGGCTCTTAGAAGGGCAAGGCAATAAAGCTCAAAGCCAGCCCTGTGTCACAGTGACAGCAGGGACCTGGCTACCCTGACTGGAGCAGTGACAGCCCAAAACACGGGGCACGTGGCTGTTACCTCCACCAGTGCCCTGGAATCACCTGCACCTCACAGCACAGCTTCTCACACCTTCCACGTGTCCACACTGGGATTTTGCATCAGTCCTTGATGATTGATGCAAATTATCTTTTTGTCCCTCAGTTCGGAGAAAAATGAGGTGAACAACAGCAGTGCCACAAACAACCCAGCAGTGACCTTGCTCTGTGTGAGGAGGAAACAGAAATGTTGGGGATGATGTCCCAAAGACCAGGGGGCCGGGTGACATCTCATGCACCAACTCCCACCCAGTTTTAGGGAGAGCACTGCGAAGGCTGTGGCTGCACCGGGATGTGAAATGAAATAACTGCAGCCTATTCCTGGCACCCCCAGTGCTGCACGATTTTCCTTTTTCAAGTAGAACAAAAGTGTGGAATCGATTTCTCTGAGCCAAACATCTCATGTGACAAATATAAAGCTACAACAAAATATCTGGCAGCTTCACTCTCCTCCAACTCAACAGATGAATTCAAATCATCTGGGACACTCAAGCTAAGAGCTGAAGCACAAGGAGATGATGTGCACTTATAAAGGCTGGTTTGAGGCTACAGAGGGCTGGTTATATTCCTATTTCCCCTCTCATGAAGATTGTTTTACTGTGACTCCTCTGCTCCAGAAAATACAGTGTGAAGTTTACTTTAGGAACACATTTGGGTCTTTCCTGCAAATACCCTGCCAGCAGCACCATTAAATTTTACCACTGTCTTTAGCTGTAGCCCTGTAAAAAATTAAATCATACACATTCCCTTTTGTGACACCTAAGTCTTCAATATCAAAGCAAGTGTCTTTTGGAATATAAAACAATGTTTCAGACATCACAGCTTGATACAATATTTGGATTTTTTTCTTGCGATGGCATCTGTGTATTTACAAACTGGCAACACACCACAGTTCCTAAGGGAGCAAAACTTATTTCCTCAGCTAATCTCCTTACTGAGACAGTAGTGGAGACCTCAGTAAATATGCAGAGTTATAAAAGCTCCGTCCCTGGGACAGAGCACATCAAACCCTGATGCACAACATTCATTAGACAGAGGTGACTCTGATCAGTCCTGCTGGCTCCCACGACGAGGATCACAGAATTCCAGAATGGTTTGGGGTGGAAGGGACCTTAAAGACCATCTCATTCCACCCCCCCGCCATGGGCAGAGACACCTTCCACTATCCCAGGTTGCTCCAAGCCCCATCCAACCTGGCCTTGGACACTTCCAGGGATGGGGCAGCCACAGCTTCTCTGGGCACCCTGTGCCAGGGCCTCCCCACCCTCACAGGGAACAATTCCTTCGCAATATCCCATGTATCTCTGCCCTCTGGCAGTGGGAAACCATTCCCCCTTGTCTGTCACTACATACCCTTGTAAAAGTCCCTCTCCATCTTTCTTGTAGCTCCTTCAGGTCCTGGAAGGCCACACTTCACCCCACAAGTGAAGGTACCTTCTGGGTTAAGTTCTTCTGGAGTAGGTTGACTCCAGAATGTTTCAAGTTCAGGCTTGCACTCAGAACCCCATCCAGCTGTACATGAAACTTGTCCCAAAAGCTGTGGGATACAGAAGCCTCCTGCTCCTCACCAGAAACGTCCTACACTTGTAGATACCCTGCCCAGAGAAGGAGGGCTGTGATTTACAGAGTGCTTTTATCAGGGCCCAGACATCAAACAAGCTCTGCTCGACATCGGCTTTACACTCATCACTGGAATAACCTCTCCAAGTGGAAATTCCTTAATCCCAGCAGAGGCAAGCTCTGAGCAAAGCATGTAAATATAAAACAGGCAGAAAAATCAATTTTCTATACAGGCTAATTAACTCATACAAGGCAATGTATATCAGGCAGCAGCAAATCTGAATTTCAGAAACCTCAGGCTGAATCTCTGCATCCTCTGCTCAGCTCAATCTCTTATTAACATCAAGGGAAATTCAGATAAGTATGAGATTCAGCAACTGCCTTTTCTTCTGAAGTGCAAAAAACCACAGTTACTTTCTCCAGATGTGATTGTGAGGCTATTCCAAGCAGGAAGCCTGAATTCCTGGGGTATAAACCCCAAGTGGGAGTTTAGGGGAGCATGAAGGAATCAGGGTGCTGCATCACTGGTTGTAATCAGCAGCACTGGGGTATTCTGCAGGCACCATTCCCCCTTCCACGTCTGCTGCTGTTCTGTCCTGTGAGATGATCCCTGGGGAATTTACAGACTGAGAAGAGAACAGCCCTGAATTCAGATGTGTGCTTGGAATGAGAGTCCCTGGAGAAGAAAAAAAAAAGGCCTAGGGCTGGAAACTGCTGCTAGGAAGGCAGCCCAGCTCCTCTGCTGGATCTGAGCCAAAGTCACACCAACAGGTCAACACTGGGAGCTGGGAGCTCTGCTTTAGGGGAGACCTCCAGGGTAAGGATCATCTGGGGGATTCCATGGAGAACTCCGAATGCTATGAGCAGCCAGACACTTTCTACTGACAGAGGTCACATGAAGACCCAGAAGTAAAGGTAAAAATGAGAACAGCATGGGAAAATAAAAGTGAAAGGTTGAGAATTGCAGTTCTGGATTCTTCTCAGTCCCTCTCACCTGCTCCTCCTGGCCCTGTGTGTGGCACCGTTCTCCAGAACGTGGTCCTGTCACTGGTGAACAGTCTCGGGGTGCTCAGGGTCTGCAGCTTCCTGGGCAGGGGCAGAGGAGGGGCAGGACTGAGCTCTGCTCTGGGGGGACCAGGGACAGCACCCAGGGAATGGCCTGGAGCTGTGTCAGGGCAGGGGCAGGTTGGATCTCAGGACAAGGTTCTTCCCCCAGAGGGTGGCTGGGCACTGACCAGGCTCCCCAGGGCAGTGGGCACAGCCCCAAGGCTGCCAGAGCTCCAGGAGGGTTTGGATGACCCTCTGGGGCACAGGGGGGTGACTCTTGGGGCTGGGTCTGTGCAGGGCTGAGGGTTGGACTCCATGATCCTTGGGGGTCCCTCCCAACTCGACTGATTCTGTGATTCTATGACTCCCCAGGCCTGAGCTCTCTTTCACTCTCTGCTCCAGCCCAGACTTTCCTCACTCAGAGTGTCTCCTGAGAGTTCCTGGGAAGCAGCTAATGCCTCAATACCTGGGATTCGTGGACTCCAAGATGTTCAGAGATGAGTGTCACTGAGATGTCACCTAACCTCCCAGCTCTTTTGGGACCCCCTCCCTCAGCCCCCACACCAGCCTGTCCCTCCAGACACCCGGGGGCCTCTCTCTGGCCCCTCACACAGGCCCCACTTCCCTCTGCTTTCCAGATCCAAGACCTTTGGCAGTCCAGTAGTCCCAGCCCAGACCCAGCAGCCAACGTGGAGACAAGTATGGCCATGCCATGCCCTGATGTCCCAGGAGCCCTCTCTTCCCTGAGCAGCTCTGTCCAGACAAAGGGTCTCTCTGATGAACAGTGCCAGGCAAGACACCATCATATAAAATCATACATATGATTTATATATTATCATAAAAAGTAAGAAAGGCAGATTTATCACATTAATTTTATTAAATCCTTCATCTGTCACACAGTTGTTAAATATTAGTTGCTCTTACAACTCAACCAACCAGTCTGTATTTTTGCCCTCCAATTTTTCCCAGGTTTCCCTTGTATTCCTGTGCTTCTGTACCACGTCATTACCCAGAGTGGCCACTTGCTGTTAAACAGATGCTGCTGTTTTCCACCGGCAGGAGAACTGACCTCTAGATGTGGGTGTGCTTTGTTTTTAAAGCCTTTCTTTCCTTTTGAATGAAAATCACCAGATTAAAGCAAGGAATTTCTTACAACCCCTTTTCAGAGTATAATAGAACACAAAAACATAAATCAAAGTATGTTTAAACACCTTTTCCAAATGAAGTAAAAACTCGTCTATCTTACAAGCAACTGAGAGCTCTTCCTACACACTATGAACACAGCAGATGTTAAAAAGCTGTTTAATCTTCTTTAGAGCACTTTGGGTAAAAAGCTGAGGCTTTCAAATAGGTACAAAGAGGGTCAGAAAACTAAAATGCCTTGAAACAGTTTTGCTCAGGGGCCAATGGGATGTGAAGTGACCTCTGTAATTTCTCAAGTTCCCAAACTTCATTATTATCAAGGGCCTCTTTCCTTTTTGATGTTTTAACTACGCAGAAGGTGGGTGTTACCTTCAGTGTCTCTAAGCCCTTTAAGCAGTTTTGATTTCTTTCCTTGCAAGGTGAGTGTACCTGAGGCTGGAGTTGATGGCTGCAGATCCCCTGCACTGGAGATTTACCAGAATCACTTCTCCAGCCCCATCACAGGGATGGTTTTACAGTTTCTCCTGGATGTTCGAGGAGAAATGCTGCAGTGAGTCAAACCACACAACTATTTCAGAAAAGTTGCCGTTCTTACAAAGTTTCCTCTTGCTTTACAAAAGGATCTTGCATCTTTACACTGGAGTGTTCCCATGGACACTGCCGGGGTCTGCACCAAGTCCTCCAGGAGCTGATCCCTTTGGAAAGCAACACTGCTCTGCTGCTGCTCCTCAGGGGTCTCACAGACCCCAGGGGAGGTTTGTAGCAGGGTCTACAAACTACAGCTGTTCGTTTCACGGGCCTGTCAGCTCTCCCAGCAGGATGCAGGGCTTTCAGGATTTATTACTCTCATCCTGAGTAACGCTAGACCATTTTCCATAAGCACATACGTGATTTACTTCTAATTCATGGCACAGATGCATTCTTTGATGCAATTTAGTGCATCTCTGCCACACCAAAAAAAAATAAAAATCAATGTTTCATCCAATTTCAATTCAGTCATTGATCCAAAGAAATGCAAACTTCCTGTATTTATTCCTCCACTTACACTTCAAAACCACCAAGACTTCTTCTGGGGTTTTTTTGAAAGGGAGGATTTACCCCCTGTCTGATCCTCTCTAATATGATATTGTTGCTTCACTTGCAAGAATCAGATCAGAAAAATGTTCTGCATAAGAGGTGAAACAAAGTAGTGGAGGATGACTGAGGTGTAGGAAGAGTGGCAGTGGAGATGCCTCGTGAGCCATCAGTGAGAGGCAGGGCTGCATTTCGACACCACAGTGGCAGACGGTGCTTGGGAGGTGAACACCACCTTTAATTACAGATATTTATCAGCCCCCAGTGCTGCAGTCTGCAGGCATTATTATTATTATCATTATTAGCTCTCACACTTTCCTCAATCAGCCCTTCACTGTCTGCCTCACTCAAGCCAACGAAGTATCAGTGCCCTGCTCTCCCAGACGTTACAATTCATTATTTTTAGCATTAAAAAGGGGAATCATGTGGTGCACTTGACAGCTTACTCATTTATGTCAGTTTAAATGATTTACTAGAACCAGGCCCAAAAGCCAAGTTTTGTGAAAAAGCGTATTTGTTTCCCTACATCTGCTCAGGAAAGCACCAACACGGGGATTGTTGTCGCTGTCAGCTCCTGGGAGGAGTATTTCAGGAGACATGAAAGCAGCTGCCTTTGAGGACCCATCTCCTATTCAGCTGGCTCCTCCTTGTGATCTGTCAGCACCTCACTAAAATTAATTCCAAAGAGTGCACAGAGATCTATTGCACTAATTGGCAATTAAACAGGGAAATAGGGTAGAGTCTGCCAGACTGTTAAATGCAGACCCTCTCCAAAGCCAAGGCAGGTTAATAATGGCTCTTATTTCCAGCTTTTCCTTATGGTCTCCAGTTTGCAACTTGAACAGGAAAAAACTTCTCCCCACATCTTCACAATAAAAGAAACAATCCAGTCAATCTTTTATCCTTGCTTCTGCCCCAGCTTCCAAAATGCACCAGGCAGCTCTGGGATTGTAGGGCAGTGCTCACCAGCTGATGTCACACACCCAAAATAGTTCACCTCCATTAAGAGAGCACAGAATGCTTTGAGCTGAAAAAGGCAGTCCATGTATAGCAGTGAAGGCTCTCCAGTGAAACCATGACAAATTGTACCTTTATTTACATTAAAGGGTGCCCCAGTGGTGCTCAGGTGATGCTTACTGGCACTGCTGGAGCTTTTTGAGCAGCAGAGCCCTCCCCAAGGCCGAGGAGGTAAAGAGGTTATTCCTGTAGTGCTGCACCACCTGCTTTGATGTGGGTTTGCACTGCCACGGAGAGCAGAGTTAAAAGTGTTGAACACTTCATAAATGTAACCAATGATGGGCTGCAGTGTCCTGGAGTTGGAGTATCCATGACAACTCTCCGCTGTGCCAAGGGACTTTTAGTCAAATACTGGGGGAGCCACTTCAAGCCTGCTGGTGTAAGATACAGCAGGATCCTGGGGGGATTTTTCCCTCAGCCCCCGAAGACTTCACTGCCTCCAGATGTAATGGGACATGACCCCCACAGCTCCCGGGTTCCTCAGTCTCAGCTGCCCCCAAGAGTAGCTACAGCTTAAAGGAGATCTACCTACAAAATTATTTTCAGAAAAAAGCCCAAATAACCCGCTTGGTTTAAAAAAACCAAACAAACAAAGCCAAAAAAAACCCCCCAAACCCACTTTGATCTGTTTTCATTGTAACTAAAGAGCTCAACCATCACAGAGCCCCAGGGGACACAAAAACTTTGATTATCCCCTGGCACATCCCACCTAAGCCCACCGATCCACACCCCCCAGTGCCTTTCAGAAACCCTCGTTGTTCCAGGCGATGTGAGCCGAGGGGAGTGGCAGAGCCGCTGCATTTTACTCATCCTCTCCCCGAAGAATTCCTCTTTATTCTGCTTCATCAGACGATGAGCATTTAGAGGCACATTTGAAAGCACTTCCCTTGCAAACGCTCGGTGACACAAGCACAGGTCAGATCACAACTCCACAACTTTGATCCATTAATCCATTACTAATTCTGTTTTCCAGAGTGATCTCACAGCACAAGCCTCTGCCCCAGCCAGCTCCAGCTGCTGTTGCTGCTTGTTCCTCTCGAAGAATGAACAGAAGTGGCCTCTTCCCCTCCCATTTCCCAAGAGGGAACATGAAAGCAGAGCACACACAGCCCAATTCTCTTTCTGTGATTAATTGATTTGACCATATACATTATTCATGAGTGTTTCACTTTCTAATTGTAAAACCCAACCCTTCTGGGGTTGTCAGCTGTCTTGGGGGCTATCTTGATGTTCAGGATTCCCAGTTTCCAAGCCCCTAACTCATCACTGAAGTACCGAATCCAACACCTACAAGTGCCAGTGAAGCCCGTGGGTGGAACCAAGTACTCACATCTCTAAATTTAGACGTTGCTCAGGTGCTCTGAAATTGGGGCAGGGCATTCAGTGCATTAGAAATCCAAGGATGTTACTAAACATCCTGACAGCCCCAGGTGCCACTGGCTCGATCCTCACCATGTGCCTTGCACATAAAAGGCCTCCCGGCTCTGAAGAGGGAGAGTGGGAGATTGTCCACCAGCTCTGCTCCCCGGGCAGCCAGCACAGCTCCTTCCACGGGGCTCATCCTGGAGCCATGGTCTGACATTACTGTGGGAAAGAACCTGACAGAAACCTCACAGGCTGGAAGGGACCCCAGTGGGTCACTGGTGCCACCTCCCTGCTCAGGCAGGGCCAGCCCAGAGCACATGGCACAGGATTGTGTCCAGAGGGCTCTGGAATATCCCCAGGGAGGAGACTCCAGCCCCTCCCTGGGCAGCCTGTTCAGAGCTGGGGCACTGCCCAGGGAAGAAGTTCTTCCTCATGTCCAGCTGGAGCTTCCTGGGCATCAGTTCCTGCCCGTTCCTCTTGTGCCATTGCTGGGCCCCCCCGAGCAGAGCCTGGCTGCAAATGTGATGGAAGTTCCCACCAGGAGTAGGACAGCAAGGCTCCTACAAAGGGCAGGGACTGATCTCCAGGTAATTTATTGACTCTTTTATGTGTATTTTGCCAGTAAAGTCATCAGATTTGCAGTGTCCATGGCCAGTACAAAACCCAACCCAAACCTACCCAACAAAGAAGTTTCCCAAAAGCTCCACAGTTGCCTTTATTTGCAGTCCTGAGGTTCTGCAGTTCAGCAACAGCTTTTGACAACAACAGAAATACATTAGAGAATCTGGTTCACAGCTAGACAGTGCAGAAAAAAAACCTGTATTCTTACCAGACCTAATTTAATTAGGAGTTATATACAGAGCTCTCAATATTTTGGACAAAATACCGCAAAAAAATAAATTGATATGCTTTTCCCTGCCTAAAAATCAAACTATAGGCTTGGGAGTGTTTGAAAAGTTCTCTTTAATGAGAAAGAAGCTTTCCACACTTCTCAAGTTACAGATTCATAAAAAAGCAAGCAAAAATTAATGAAAAACAGAAGCAAAAGTATTTTTAAAAACATTAATTCCTTCTGTGAAGATTATCTTGGAACAGTTTTTAACTAATAAGCTTTTAGAGCCCAAATGATACTTTTAAATAAACCTCCTAATTTGAAATTGTTACGACTTCAGGGAATTTTCTAACTGGGATCCAGGTGTTTTTAAACTGAAGTAAAGAGGCAAGGAAAACGATAGCAGAAATTAATTAATGGAATTAAACAGAGTCAATTGATTGCTTTCACGTTCAAAGTAATGCAAGGTCTGTATCAACAAATGGGAAGGTAAATCAGAAAATTTCCTTTATGTACACTTCTTAAATCTCTACCTAATTGATTTCATGTATTTTGCATCTTTATTAGCTTACAGTTAACAACACGTTAATATAAATAAAAGACATAAGTCCAGTAATGGCTTCACTAGAAGTAAAATACAATGGGAGCACTGTAAGTGATTCTTTGTTGCTGACAATATTGAATTTATAGTAAATACTGGAGACAGTTCTATAGATCTGCTGGGATGTACTCCTGCAGAGGATTTTGGACAACTGAGAATCATTATAATATAAAGACATATCTCATAGACATGAGTTTCTCCATTTCATCTTTTGTTGCCTGATTGCACAGAATTAACTCAGAGGCAGTGGCTGAAGGAGGGAAGAGCAGAGATGTGACTCTCCAGGGCAGCAGGAGCCTGGCTGGTGGAGACCTTCCCCAGCCAGGAGTGGAGAACCCTGAAAAGAAGTTACACGCTACCAGATGTTGCAGTCCTCCTGGTTTGCATGCTGAAGTGGTTTGAGTGGCTTTAGAAAGATGTTTTCCACTAAGTGTGCTGAGCAGTCAGTGTTTGTTAGTCCTACCCTGAGAGCCACGAGCACAGGGTTCCTCCTGCAACGTGGTTTGGGGACTTCTCACACACCTCTGACATCCACAGCCCTGTGAGCAACTGGGAGAATTCTAACACACACTCACAGCTGTCTAACACACAATTCTAAATCCATTCTATGTCACAAAAGCACATTTCTTTAATGCAAGATGAAATTAGAAGCTGTACTTTCCCCAAAGTCTCAGAATTGGCAGTTTCCAGCTGTTCCCTTCCACAAGGTCGAAACTGCTCAACTCTCTTGTTCCCATTTGCACACCCACCTGACTCCTCAGCTTTAAAATAGCAGAGCCATGTTATCAGTGCTGCATCCTGCCAGAAATGTCTAAGGCACTCCTCATCTCCTGCCTCCCCACAAAGGGTTGCCTGCTGGAGGTGTCACTCCTTGTCTCTTTGGTTCAGTTTTAAGATGTGCCACTGGCCAGGTGTCCCTCTGAGGTGCCGCACACGGAGCCTGAAACATCTCACTGTCAGGAGCCTGCCTCCTCCTTGCATTTATTTCATACCTCTCTGTTTCACTTCGCTTCTGTCTTGAGTATTGTTCTTCAAATATTTATAGTGGGTTATATTCCATCTCTCCCTCCATCACTCCCTGCACCTTCTAGTGATTTCCCTTATTAATCAAATCCTCCAAGCTCCTGGTAATTTCCTACCTGCTCTTCTCTGACCATCTTCTCAATTACAATAACTTGAAGTGATCAGAATATAATTTATTTTGGGTGCACTTCTGTAAATCCTTTCTAGAGGAGCACAGCCAAGTGGAGCAAGTTGTGTTCAGGTCTGACACTCAGATGTGCACCTTCCACCAGGCACTAGAGGTTTGCACGTGATTTACCACCAGCCACAGGGAAGTTTCTCTGGACAGAAGGTGATGGGGCTGATTGTCTGATGAGCTCAACAACACAACCAGCTGCCCCCTCCAGTTCCTGTCTGAAGCCCCAACGCTCCCCTCTGGGTAACAAACACCCAGTGCAGGGTTTGCTTTGCTCTCAGATGACACCAGCTGTACATGCAGGAGCTCCTGGAGGCTTCAGGCATCAAGAGAAGAGGAAGGGTGAGACAACAGGAAAGAAGTGAATTACAGGATCACAGGATGTCCTGAGCTGGGAGAGACCCCCAAGGATCATGGAGTCCAACCCTCAGCCCTGCACAGGCCCAGCCCCAAGAGTCACCCCCTGTGCCCCAGAGGATCCTCCAAACCCTCCTGGAGCTCTGGCAGCCTTGGGGCTGTGCCCACTGCCCTGGGGAGCCTGGTCAGTGCCCAGCCACCCTCTGGGGGAAGAACCTTGTCCTGAGATCCAACCTGCCCCTGCCCTGACACAGCTCCAGGCCATTCCCTGGGTGCTGTCCCTGGTCTCCCCAGAGCAGAGCTCAGTCCTGCCCCTCCTCTGCCCCTGCCCAGGCAGTTGGAACTGCAATGAGGTCTGCCCTCAGTCTCCTCTTCTCCAGCTGAACACACCAAGTGCCCTCAGTGTCCTCACACGGCTTCAAATCAAGGCCCTTTCCCATCCTCGTGGCCTCCTTTGGACACTCTCCAATGGCTCAATCTCTCCCTTCCATTGTGCCCCCCCAAACTGCCCCAATATTGAGGTGAGGCCACCCCAGGGCAGAGCAGAGCGGGACAATCCCCTCCCTGATGCCCCCAGGACAGGGATGTCCCTCCTGGCTGCCAGGGCACTGCTGACTCAGGGCCAGCTGGCACCCATCAGGACCCCACAGGGCCCTTTCCAGGCTCTGCTTCCCAGCCTCTCATTCCCACTCTGTCCATACATCCAGGGTTTCCCCATCCCAGGTACAGAATCTGACACTTGCCCTTGTTAAATACACACAGTTGGTGATGGCCCATGTCTCTGATTTGTTGAGGTCTCTCTGCAGGACCTCTCTGCCCTCCAGGGTTCAACAGCTTCTTCCAGTTCAGTGTTGTGGCAAACTCAGTATTCCTTCGAGTCCTGTGTCCAAGCCGTGGAAATCATCCTGCCTGTTCTGTCCCCTGCAGCTCCTCTGCGGGTGGAAGGAAGCCTGGGATTATAGAATAATAATTATACAACATAATTATATATAAAATATATTACATATTTTATAATTATATAATTGTATATAGTAATTATATAATAATGACCAATGGAATCCTGTTCCTTTCAGAGTGGATTTGTGTCCCTGGGCTCACGGACTCCTCACATTCCATCTGCACTCCAGCTTTCAGCACCTTGTTTACACTTCCTATGGCATCAGGATGTGTTTCAAAGGCAATAAGCTGGAATTCTGCATCCACAATAAAATCCAAATGCTCTCACAGATCATGGACAAGAACAAATGAATGAGACACTGTCACTAAGGAAAACAAAAATCCAGGCATTAATGGAAGGGAGAAACAGCAGCAAACTCAAACTAGGGGAACTTCATGAATGTTTTTATGTTCAAACTAATGCAAAGCCTAAATTCAACGAGTTCATAGGCAAATCTAATTTCATCTATGTACATTTCTTTGTTTCACTGTTACCTACATATTGAAGTATCTTTCTTCAAGAAATAAATTCCTTTTAAAAAGAGATATTTCTCAGTGTTACTCTAAAAAGAGTTTTTCTCAAGTTTATAGTATTTTTGGTAGATGCCTCTTTCTCTCAGTAAGATCAACCATGCTAAAAAAAGATTAGAACAGATAAGAGCCCTGTGTACAAGCTCTCAGATGGGTCTAGGCTGCCCTGCTGTCCCCTCAAAGTCAGTGGCAGTGCTTTGGCATTTCACTGCCTAAATCAGTTTTCTGATTTCTCCCCTCCCTCTGTTTTGTCCTCAGTGTCCCTGCACACGTTCGGTTCTCTTGCACTGTGCACAGGACACGGCAGAAGCACCTTGTTAAGTAGGTGAAGTATCTCCTCTGTGCAGAAGTTCACCCAGTCCTCCTCTTGACCCACAGATCCTGGAGCCACTTCAATTGCCAGTTCTCATGAGCTGAAATTCTGCATTCTTCTTCATGTACTTTCTTGAGCTGTTTAAAAAAAATAGCATATCACATGCCCCAGAATATTCTCCCTTTCACATACCCATCCCACGACCTCTGGAATGCAGCTTTCTCCAGAACAGATGGGAACAGCCTGCCAGATTTATTTTACCATATGAATTCATTCAAAATGTTCTTGCTAAATGATGAAGAAAACAGTTTTACACTTGGAAAGTAAAGGTAAGCGAGAAATGGTGGCAAAAAGCAGGAGTGTGAAAAATCACATTCAGCAATGTCCTCAGGGGTTTTGGAAAGCAAATTTGGCAACAAGAACAACACTGAAAGGACTATCATCAGTCGGTAGCTGACTGGAATAAATGCTGGTTTCTGCTACTCTGAGCCAGCTGGGTTTATCCTTGTCTGGAATATCAGGCAGAGTTGGTCCAGGATGAGCTACAGAGCAGTAATGATTCAAACCAGGGATCTCAGGAGCCCATGACATCTGTGTCATATAGAAAGGGTTGCTCTGCAGATGTGTAGTTAGCATGAGAAATTAGTTTTCCAACAAAACACCACTGTTAAAACTTCTCCAGTTCTTTCTCCTTAAGTAAATAGGGAGTTCTGCTTTCAGTGCAACAGAAAGTTCTCCCGGAAAAGTCCATTTTCTCCCCTCCCTTCAGAAACAAATAGCTCAGCCCTCAATGTGCCTCTTTTCATCATGATTTCAATTCCTTCTTTCCAGAGATAAGAGTGTCAGTCCCTTGCAGTTATCACACCGAGATCTCCTGACCAAGATCCTTCTACAGCAGGAACTTGGCCTTGCCCTCCTTGTAATTGCCTTTATTGCCAAGCATAAACCCAACCTGGAAACCCTATTTTCACTGAAACTACCCCATGTCCCTGCCCCCCCCTCTCCCGGGTTCCTGGTTTGGGTGTCACCTCCAGTGTGACCCTTGCAGTGCTTTCTGAGCCACACCTCACAACATCACCACGGAGACAGACCAGGGAGGTTCAGCTCTGGTCAAGCCACCAACCATCTCCATGATTGCAATTCCCATTTCCCAACCTTGCCTGAGGTTCCTGAACCCTTCCACTAAGCTGCTACAAGGTCAGTCTGGTAGACACTTATGAGGAGCACCCACTGACTTCCATGGGAGATTTAACTGAAACAAGCACAAAGAGGAATAAACTCCAGGAGCAGAGATGGTGTTATACCAACCTTCAACAAACCGACAACCTGGAAATCAGGGTGTAGAAGAAAAGGAAAATTTCAGTGCAACATTCCAAATTACAAGTTTTTCCTCCCCAAAGTATTGTGGTATTTTGATCTCAACTGTTGTTTCAGATGAGCAAATATTTTATTATTGTTATGGTTATTTTGCAATGTTTTCAGTATGGAAAAGTGCTTTCTCTTCCAATTCCTTTTTAAAGCCATAAAGTGCCACCCTTCTGTTTACTGCATGAAAAGTCGTAGTGTATTTTTTTCAAGTGTGGAAGAAGTAACAGCAAAGCAAGCAGTAACCAAGACACTTCTCAAATAAACAGACCTACCACAAAGTACCTACAGTCACAAACACCACGTCCTCTGCAACATTATTTCCACCTTCACAACACCTACCAGACTTCATTTATTACTGTAGTTTCTTTGCCTCCTGGAAGAACCAGCTCTATACACAGTGAGTTGCCTAAAGTCAAAGAAACAGAAATAGGAAAAAGAAGTATGGCCAGGAGAAATAAGATCGGCAGCTTTGAGTATTAAAAGGGCCGGAAATATGAAAGCAGGGAAAAAATTGATAGTGCTGACACTCTTTTCCAGATTAAGCATATCTGGTACATCTGACTCTTGCTGTCAACTGGAATAAGAAGATATAAAAGGAAAGCAGATATAACACGTTTGTTATTGCACACACCCAGGGTGAGGTTTTATCTGCCTCTTGGGTGAAGACAGAAAACCCAGATTACTGGGAGGATTTGGAGTTGCCTAAATCCACTGATAATATCAGAACCTGTTTGGAGGACTCAGAAATGCTTTACTTACAGGTGAGTAATGGGATCCAGGAGACAAGAGGAGCTAATCAGCCTGCAGTCCTTGGAACATGAGCTCAGGTATTGAAATCACTTGTTTTTATCTGGCTTCTGACTGTCACATTCTATTGCTTCAAAAACAACCAGCCCACGTTTCAGACACACAGGAGGAGCTACAAGGGTTCCCTTACAGATATCCTGAGTAAATTTAGGACCTATGAGAGGAATTCAACTTATAACAATGGATTTAGGAGGCTAAAAAAAAATTAATAAAATAAAGCCACCCTAGATTTTTCCACTTCACGCCCTTGCAAAGCAATAACCCTACCGAGACAATCATTTCCAGGCTGCCTGGCTTTCCCAAGGCACTCTGTACAGCTGTAAGAAAGCGAAAGGCTTGTTGTACAAAACCTGCCTCCCTCACTCTTTGGCCAGTCCAAAGTGAAAGAGGAAAGTGGTGAAAAGCTCCAGAGCTGATGTCCTGCCTTGTGTTCCCTGTCACTGCACAGAGTGAGAACAGCAGCAATGGCAGGTGCTGTAAATACACCAGCTCTCCAATGGTCTGTGATCCCGGAACAGGCTGAGGTTCCAGCAACACCAGCTCAGTGCCAAACCCACATCCCAGGCAGGAGTTGCCTCTCCCCAGGCTGGCAAAGCCCCTGGCACCAGTGTTGCCCCAGACTGCCAGCCCATCCCTCCAGTTCAAACTCTTAAGTCAGCTATTAAGTGATGACGGGCTAACGGGGAAAATTTATACCAATTTCTTTCTAAGTGGTTTTAGATTCACAGAGACATAAAAGGTAAGAAATTACTATCACTAGAAGAGATGGATGATCTTTGAATTGCACTGCTTTTTGCCTCAGTCTGTGTCCTTATAAAACTTCCCATATGCTAAAAGAAAGTCTTGGCACTCCTGAGCTCAGAGAAGGCACAGTTTGCCTGCTCAGATGTCTGTGTCTTACCCTCCTCTTTAATTCTCCTTCCAAACTCATCACTAAAACACTCCAGCCTTATCTCAGCAAATTTACCTAAGTAACTTCATCCTACATTTAAATTTTTAGCAAATGTTGTATTTTTCCTGTAAAAGAGCTGCCATGGAACAGTAGCCTAGAGAGACGCCAGACAGGCTTTGATAACCTCAGCTGCTCCAGTAAAGTAGCCACACTTAAGATGCTTACTTGTAGTCACCTTTGAGTGACTGAAAAATAACCAGGTTATCCTCAGCAATAAGAAAAATTGTAATTAGATATTCTCATCCTCAGGTCTTCTGAGCTTACCTCCTCCCCTTCTTTAGTTGTATCACACCCCAAAAAAATAGCAAACAGGACATGTGTGTGATTGTCTGAGAGACAAACACAGCAAACAGGACATGTACGTGATTGATTCTCTGAGTCAAAGACAGCAAACAGGACACGTGTGTGATTGTTTGAGAGACAAATACAGCAAACAGGACATGTGTGTGATTCTCTGAGTCAAATACAGCAAACAGGACACGTATGTGATTGTCTGAGAGGCAAATACAGCAAACAGGATGTGTGTGATTGTCTGAGTCAAATACAGCAAACATGACGTGTGTGATTCTCTGAGTCAAATACAGCAAACATGATGTGTGTGATTCTCTGAGTCAAATACAGCAAACAGGACATGTGTGTGATTCTCTGAGTCAAATACAGCAAACAGGACATGTGTGTGATTCTCTGAGTCAAATACAGCAAACAGGACATGTGTGTGATTGTTTGAGAGACAAATACAGCAAACAGGGTGTGTGTGATTCTCTGCGTCAAATACAGCAAACAGGACACGTGTGTGATTCTCTGGGAGACCCACTTGAAAACTACAAAGTAAATGAAATCAGGAAGGTCCTCATGCCCACCAAAGGCAGGGAAAGGAGGACACAGCAGGGAACAGAAGCCAGGTTTGTGCAGATCATTGGAACATTCCTGCAGCAGGAGAGGAGAACATTTGGAAAGTCAGTGATACTAAAAGTGTCGGTTGCCATCTGTGTCACATGTGTGGCACAGCGAGCTCGAGGAGGGAGGATTTCTGAGGTACATACAGTGCTTCATCCCCCCAGTCTTAGATGGAAAGATCTCTCTTCTTGAGGACATCTAGTATTTTGTGTGAACTCACCCTTAACATTCCTGGAGCTGGATGAAGAACAAGTTTTTGGGCGTAGGAAGTTCGAAATCCTCTGTGCACACCCACTGCCTCATCATGCAGACGCTGCACAGGGAGCTGGGCAGAGCCTTTTCCCAGCTGCCTCTTCTCAGCACAAACTCTTGTACATTCAGCAGCAGAACCAACTTCAAGGCCTTGAAAAGAGAAATACAAGAAAATAGATTTATGTTACCAACCGCCTGTTGCTGCAGCAGCTGTGACTCTGGTGTGCTCAGAGAGACCACAGAAACACAGCACCAAAAATGCAGCTGGGAAGGGAGAATCCAATACCCCCATGTGTGTCAAGGAAATGTCATACTCAGGCACAGTGCCAAGACTGATTTTTTTAACTATTCATTAATTAGTTAATTAGGGAACCACAGGAAAAGCAACTCTTGCCAGGGCCCTGGCCAGCACTGAGGATCCAGTTCTTCATGCATCCCTGGGTGTTTGAATTCAAGGTCCATCTTGAACAAAGAGTAAAGTGAGAGACTCTTCTTGCAATCAAGAACAAGCTCAGAAAAAAACCCGGCACCTCAGAAGTGCAAAGAGCAAGGTCCTTGCAGATGGCAGAGAGGTTACACAAAGACACTAACTACACTGAGGCTTCAAGAAGGTGAAGTTGTACTCCAAATACAAAGCACCTTGTACCACTCCAGCAGGTGACTGTACAAACCACATCAAAATACTTTAGAGGAACAGCTTGCAAAAGCTGTAACATCTAATAATAAATCCTTTATAACAAGTGGCCCAGGTAGGAGCCTGCTGGAGAGTCTGCAGGGCCCGTGGAGGATCAAGGTAGAAAAGGATCTTTCACAGAAGATCTGGCCACAATAAAAAAGATTATTTTTTTTCCTTTTCAGTTGGAAGGTGTCAGTGCTCGAAGTCTTTGTTCCTCCTCAAGACAGTGGGAGTCAGTGGCCTTGGAAGACCCATCTGAATTTGAAGTGCCAGTGGAAGAGCTTTAGCAAGGGTAGAAAGCACTGAGTGCCAACTCAGGAGCAGAATTCAATCAAGAGTTTTAAATTCATTCAAAGGAAAGAGCTGAAATTCTATCTTCTTACTATTTGTTTAATATCTGATTTTGACTCCTTGTTTAATCTTGCAAGGGTCTTTTTAAGCTGACCTTTCTGGTAGGGCATAAATATAACCTCCAAATGACTGTTCACAAGGAAACACCTCTCTCAAGTGTTTTGCTCTGTGCACAAAGGGAAGCAATGCATGAAATGACAGAGGCACAGGACTTTCTCCATGTAATTTGCACAGGTCGTCATTATGGAATAGTTACAGCTTCCAGGATTGTCAAAGGAGGCTAAAGAAGTCAGGCATGCAAATCCCTCCAAAAAGGTTAATTGGGTATCTGATAACTCCTTTGTGGGCATCTCTGAAAATCTAATGTTCCTTCCAAGTGTTTACCAATTCCAAATCTATCATTTTCTGTAACAAAACTGAAGGGGTTCACAGAGGTGCAGAGCTGGGCATGGACACATTGGATTTCTCTCTCTGACTCTCATTCACCCAAACTTTAGGACTTCCTAAAATAGTTTAGGTGGACCATTCACTATAACTCTCCTCTCCCCACTAAGTACAGATTGGATTTAGTGACCTGGCTTAGAGCAGAGATTTAACTGGAGCTCTGAATGAGTTTGGTTGGGGGTTCTCTCATCCATGTCTCTCTCAAAGCCTTCTATCTCAGCAGAATAATGTGGCCTTAGAAGATTGTGTGTGAGCTCCTTTGCTCCAGTTTTGTTCCTGCCCTCTTCAATTGCAGCCAAATCCTGGGCCTGATTCTCTTTGTCAAGTGGTTCTAAAAGCACAAGTGACCATTTAACCAGCAAAAAGTTACAGCTACCACTGCCAATGTAACGTAAATTAACTACATTATCTCAGGCTGTATTATAAACAGCTACATACTGTGACACTCAGACTGTATTAATAAGGAGATATTTAATTATCTTACTCAGAGCTGTGAAGATAAATTCCTGCCTGGAATTAACATTACACCACCTGACTGCAAACAGAGCCTGTCCCTCCCAGCACATCCTCCCAGGGAGCCTGAGAGGGGAGAGCACAGAGGAACCAAGTAACAAGGATCAGGATTGCAGTCCATGGCATCATGGAATAGTTTGGAGGGCAGGGATCTAAAGATCATCCAGTTCCATCCGTGCCCTGGGCAGGGACACCTTCCACTAGCCCAGGTTGCTCCAACCTGGCTTTGGACACTTCCAGGGATGGGGCAGCCACAGCCTCTCTGGGCAACCTGTACCAGGGCCTCCCCACCCTCACAGCCAGGAATTCCTTCCCAATATCCCATCTAACCCTGCCCTCTCAGTTTGATGCCACTCTCCTTGCCCTTTCCCTTCACCCCCTCTTTAAAAGTCCCTCTCCAGCTCCCTTAGAGCCCTTTCAGGTACTGAAAGGCCAGAATTAGGTCCCCCCAGAGCCTTCTCTTCTCCAGGAGTCCCTGTTCCCTCAGCCTGTCTCCAGAGCAGAGCTGCTCCAGCCTCTGATCATCTTCGTGGCCTCCTCTGGGGTCACTCCAATCTGTACACATTCCTTCTTGTTTTGAACTAAACCAGTTGCTTCTCAGTTCACATGAACTAGATACAAGTGAATTTACCCTCTCTTACATTTTGATATTAGTGTGCCCTACAACCCTGGACATTTGAAGCAGCAAACCTGAATTTTGGGGACTAGACTTCTGTGATAAAACTTCCCTGAGCTACCTGTAACTTGAACCTAAGTTTTCAAATGATTTTTAAACGATACAGCTGAGAGCAAGAAACGTTCATCCTGACCTTGTGAACTTGGAGATTGTCAAACAGAGCAGAACGGACACGCTTCCCTTCCACGCACAAGGACTCTGCTCACAATTAGAATTCATTTCCCAGTAAAACACATAAAAGCAAAGTTACTTCAATAAAATACTCTCAGATCTCTAAAAGGTTGGAAGGCAGTCGAAATTCTCATGATGCAAGTGCACTTGAACTCAGTCCTTTCCATCTGACTCTGATCTATTTGCTTTTTTGCATTTCCCACAGGACACCACTATGATTTTCCCCTGATGTCTGCCAGTCCTGAAAGCCCAGAGGAAATTATAAGAATAGCCTCATACAGATGAAAAATGAAGCAATCAATAGACACTAAAATGGAAAATTGCATACATGTATATTACATTAACTACACAGAAATACATCTTCCAGGAGACTTTACAGTAATTGTTGCACAAATAAATCACACCCAAAAAGGGCTTATTAATGTTATGGGAAATACTGTTGCTTTTAATGTAATTTTTACTGATGGCTTGCTAATTTATTTTTGAGTAGGCTATAATTAGTAGCCTTTGCAACAATTTAGGTTAAAAAAAAGAAAACTCAAGGGCTATGTAGGTCAACACCAACACTGTTTATGATTTTAAGAAGGAAAACAAATCCTAAGGGATTCTAAAGGCTGCTTTCCCAACAATTGCAGACTCCCAGCTATGCAAACCCTTAATTATGAGAGGAAGGCAGAAGTGGAGATGCTAATTAATATTTCAGTGTGGTATTAGCAAAGAGGGCAGAAAACCCAAGGCAGCCTCAACGTTTACTGAAGACATTTTGAGCACTTCTTAATTCAGTGTTTTTCTGTTGTTTTAACACCACCCCCAGAAGAGACAAATAACAGAGCACAAGACAGAGGTTGTGGCTATCCCTGTTATTTGGTCATAGACAGAGGCATAAATCCAGCCATTTATCCTAATTTCACATCCTCTGTTTAGTGAAGGGAAAGCTGCTGTTGATCCATGAAGCCAAGGAGCCCCTCTTCCCTCGTTAGCAAATGAACAGACACATTCTGCTTTTCCCCTCCACAGCCTCAGAACAGGAGCTGCACCTCAGGATGATTCTCAGAGAGAGACAAATTAATACAACAGGCTTTATGGGCAATAGATGCAGCTGCCTTCAGTCAAAACCACAACTGCCTGATTGGTACTTTTAAGCAGAGCCCAACGTGACAGTTTGAAGCATTGCAGCAAACATGCTCCTGCCCTTCACTAATGAAGTAATAGATTTTTAAGTTTCTATACAGGTATATTATGCTAATGGCAGATAGAAATGTATCATTATGACTAACATTACGCTCTATTCAGTTGATATGTCCTCAAACAGGATATAATAATCTCTCAAGCTTCCCCTCATCTATATATCCTCTTAAGAAGGAGATTAATTTTCACGCTCATTCCTAAGCAAGTCAGAGTCTGTGTAACAAACGTTATCCAAATCCAGCCAAAGAACAGCTCGTTTTTAACCCAGGAAGCATCCTCTCCAGAGGCCAAAGAATCCCTTGTAGACAAGAAAAAACATGTTTTAACTTCCTTAGCTATGCCTCCTAAAATATTTCTTCACCCAGACTCCAGAATATGAATATGATGTGTTATAGTAAGTTATTATATGCACTGTGGATACAGGTCACTGATGTCTCTCCCTGGGGACTAAGGAGGAAGCAAAGGAAAGTGATGCAAAGTTCTTAATCTTCAATAGCACATAAACAGCAGTAGAACCATGGAATATCCTGAGCTGGAAGGGACCCACAAGGATCATGGAGTCCAACTCCTGGCCCTGCACAGACACCCCAACAATCCCACCCTGTCCCTGAGGGCATTGTCCAAACCCTCCTGGAGCTCTGGCAGCCTTGGGGCTGTGCCCACTGCCCTGGGGAGCCTGGTCAGTGCCCAGCCACCCTCTGGGGGAAGAACCTTGTCCTGAGATCCAACCTGCCCCTGCCCTGACACAGCTCCAGGCCATTCCCTGGGTGCTGTCCCTGCTCACAGAGAGCAGAGGTGGGGGCTGCCCCTCAGGAGGAAGCTGCAGACCGTAAATGGGCTCTGCTGTGTCTCTGTACACTACTGACATATTTCAGTAAATTACTGAAGACATCAGGGTGTCATCACACTTGCTCTGCACACCTTGCAGCCTGACATGACTGTAGGTAGCTGACTACAAACTATAGTGCTTTTTAGCACACATTTGTCCTCCTCTCTCTGCCTACCTGTGTATGAGGATCTGGGTTCATGGGAAGCTCTAACACAAAGCACATGGAGCCCTCTGACATTACTCATCACAGTCTACCTTGTGAGGGAAGAGAAGGGGCAGGACTGAGCTCTGCTCTGGGGGGACCAGGGACAGCACCCAGGGAATGGCCTGGAGCTGTGTCAGGGCAGGGGCAGGTTGGATCTCAGGACAAGGTTCTTCCCCCAGAGGGTGGCTGGGCACTGACCAGGCTCCCCAGGGCAGTGGGCACAGCCCCAAGGCTGCCAGAGCTCCAGGAGGGTTTGGATGATCCTCTGGGGCACAGGGGGTGACTCTTGGGGCTGGGCCTGTGCAGGGCCGAGGGTTGGACTTGGTAATCCTTGTGGGTCCCTCCCAACTCACTCTGTGATTCCTCAGAGCTTGTTTTCGGAGGTGCCGCTCAGGTCAGACCCCGATGCTGGTGCAGGCAGACCCACTCCCAGCAGCCTTCCGGCCCTTTCTACTTTCTGACCTCCACAGCCCCCACATGTTTGCTCTGCCCTTCTCCCCGGGGTGCTGTGATCAGCCCTATCTAAAGCAAACAGGGAGCTGAAGGCCGTGTGGAGGAGCCCTGAGCTCTATCGCAGGAACTCAATCCACACCCGCCCTGTGTGTGCCGTGGGGACAAAGAGAGCCACTGGTGCAAGCCAGAGGAATTCCCTGCAATCTGAAAGCAGATAAGAGAATACAGATGTTAGCCCCATTATTTAATTTACTGCAGGGAACTGTTCAAAGTTACTGCAGTGGCTGTGGTACCACAAAATCCCATTCAGCAATTAAAGAATCCTATCTCCCTCTCTGCTCACAGCCATTGTGCTCTTTGTTCTATTCATCCTTGAACAGATGTTGGAGCTGGAGGCTCCCAGCCAGTTTCTCAGTTTTAACCAATATATTTTATATGCTTCAGCAAGGACTTCTAAAACCAGAAGCCTCTCTAATCCAGTGTGGAAAGCCCTCTTTGATTTTTAACAGAAAAATGAATACTTGGGCCTCCAACTAACAAGATTTATCATTTAAAAAGGCAAGTGGAAACAGCAAAATGCTCTCTAGCATTTTTCCAATATTCTTCTATGAATACATAAATAACATTTTTAGGCTTGAAGATATTCTTTAGTTTCCCACATTTAGAAGGTTTTTGACAGGAAATAATTTTATCATCTAGTATTAAAACACTGTACCAGGCAATATGCTCATGCCAATTGTCCATTTAAGACCCTGTCTAGAAACTAAAGCAATTTAATTGCCCAGTAACACTTCTCTCCCACTATCATGGCGAATTCAGTTTGTCAAGAGAGATTAAACTGATGAATCCTATTAAACTTATCACCCTATTAAACTTATCACCAGCTTGTTTTAATTTCAGAACACACCTCCTTGCTGGAATGCAGATGGCGTTGGGTGCGTGGCTGAATGGAAAGGTTCTGCCGCCTTGTGAGCACTCACTAGTCCTACTGTGGGTTATGGGTTGGGGGATTCAGCATCTGTATCCCCTCGGGGCAGCCCCACGTGTTCCCAGCCAGCACAACGGGGACTCTGGGGGTTGCTTTACACAGGGCAGCACCAGAACCTTCTCAGGGCTCTAGGAGAGAGCCTACTACTGAGCACCAAGGTGGAAAACCTGCACAGATATTCAAGGAAAAGGGTGAAAAGAGCTGGATTCAGCAGCTTCAGAGCTGGTTTGGCAACAGGGCTGGGGCCAAACTTGGAAGAAGAACAGAAAAGCTCGAGGGCATTTCCAGTTTGCAGCCTCTCACTCTTCCTTTCTGTTAAGTGCAGCCTCAGGAGATGGGGATTAAAGTGCTCATACTCCCTTCTCAACCTGCATCCCCTCCTGTCTCCAGAGCAGCACCCTCTCCTTACAAACCAGTGGGCACAAATCAGGTTGGGCCCCTTCATTTTAATCCACTTCACCCATCCTGCAAGGACCAAGGCAGAGCCACCTTCTTTCTGGGTTACTGAGGAATCACAAGTTCAGGATCCTTCAGGCCCTTGGACTGGGTAAAAACCCACTGCTGTCTGAGGTGCCACTGAGCAGGAATAATGCTCTTGTAAGAAGGGTCGCTTGCTTCTTTTCTGGTGGAACATCTTTGAAAGGGAGAAATTGCTGCAGGTAAAAGCTTTGGAAGCTTTCCGACTAGAAAAGGCCAGTCTTCCATGGGTGGTGTTTACTAACAAAACCTGAAGTGAAACTACTTATCCCCACTTACAGAAACAAACCTGGAAAATATAATCCATAGGATCAGACCTCCAAGATCATCAGGTCCAATCTGTGCCCCATCCCCACCCTGTCCCCCAGCCCAGAGCACTAAGTGCCATGTCCAGTCCTTCCTGGGACACCTCCAGGGGTGGGGACTCCAAACCTCCTTGGGCAGCCCCTTCCAGTGCCTGACCACCCTTTCAGTGAAGAAACTCTTCCTGATGTCCAACTTGAACCTCCCCTGGTGCAATTTGGGGCTATTTTCTCTTGTCCTGTCAATTCTGTTGGAAGACCAAAAATAGGAGTAAAGAATTCCCAAAGCAAGGATTTCTGACACGAAGGAGAAATTGCAAAATCTGACATCCCTGACAAGATAATACTCAATAAGACTGTTCTTTCAGAACAATCCTCTAAATAGCACCTTTTTTGCTGTATCACTCAGCACAAGACTCAGGACTCCTTTCTTGATGAACAGATACAACCTGAGGCCCTTTGTACCAGGCATGAACAACTCTCCAGCTTCAATTCCCAGAGAGCTGCCTCCGTATTACACTGCACTCAACACTCCTGGAGCACCAGGAGATAAGGAAAGGGAATTGCTGCCCTAAATCTTTGTCCAACACATAGTGGCTATTTCTTTGCCTCTATTCACAAATTTACAGCCAACACTTTTCTTCATTTTATGCTGGATACATTTAGTTTCTTTTATAAAAAAGTCATTTTCTTTGGGCAAGTAACAACAGAACTAGTACCAGTAAAAAGTCATGTTTTGCAGGGATCTTACAAGCCTCTGAAAGGTGCAGGAGGAGGGAACAGTCACTGTTTGAGCAGGTAGTTGTTGTTATTTTCCTGCCAGTTCACCTGCTTACAGCCCTGCAAGAAAATGAGTCTGCCATCTGCATTATTACCCTGCACAAACTAATCACCGAAGATCTCTCCAGTTCTTGAAATTATTCTAGCTCAGAACTCCAATTTACTAGATGCCTCTTTCAGGTAGAGTCAGGAGAAGAGTGAACACAAGTTCTACACTGGTAATTCCAATGAAGAATCTGTGCTTTGGCATTCTGACAAAGCACTTGTACCTCAGAGCCAAACCCAAGCCAGTGCAAAGGCTGGCAGTGCTAATTCTGGAAGACCAAAAGCTGAACCATTCAGTACAATTACTACCTATTAGCATTCCTCCACATCCCAGAGTTTCACAGCATATCCTTTAATTTCCCCCACTGTGTTTGGGTTTCAGAAGAGACACCAACATTTGGCTGTAACTGTGATTAGAAAAACCTTGAAAATTTTATCAGGTTCCTGCTCAGGGATTCAAACACAATTTGCAAACAGAAGTCTTTCCATCATTTCCTCAGGCTCTGCACCTGCACAGAGATGTGAGGTCTCTCCCTTCTACAGAGAGAGGGAAATTCAAGGCCCAGGGTAGTGAAACCACGTGCTCAGAAACAACCCCGAGCAGGGGATGAGTCGTTTGCAGCTTGTTTTGGTTTTGGGGCCCTGATCAGTAAAACGTGACACTTTCTGAACCACAAGGTAAAGCGAGGATAAGGAGAGAGAGGTGAGGAGGAGGAAGGAATGCCATTTCTCTACCATGTATCCTCCCAGACTTTCTTTGTAGAAAAATATTAACAATTCATGTTAATTCCAGTTTCCTCCTTCCCTTGTCATACTAAGTGACAACTCGCTGCTTTACTTCAAATGTATGTTAATTGTTATATGCATTATGAGCTGCCTTGATTCCATTCTGTCCTCCTCCTAAGAAACAGGAAGGAATGCTGCAGGGAGGCAGAGCACTGTGCGTTTTGGGTGAGGGAAGAGGTGAGGAATGGCTACCCTTTAAATAGCAATGTCAAAGGAGGAAGTCAGAACCTCTCAGCAAACAGCCCTGCAGGTGCTGAGCAGCTCTGTGGAAAATCTCTGTTGGTGAAGTTCTGGGCAGGTACCAAGTTTTCATTTCTCCACGGAACTGGGAACACCTGCAGTTCTCATGAGTCATTTTGCAAAACGATCCCAAGGTCAGAGGAGATGTGGGAGGTAACCCTGTGTTCCAGGCAGATTCCTCCTTGAGCCCAAACAGGAAGCGAGGGAAGGCTCTCATCAGTCTTCTCGCTGCTTGTGGCAACAAACCTGCACACAAAGCCTGAAGGAGTTAAACAAGAGGCAGCTTTTCCAACACCAGGTGTTCTCCTTTGATGTGCAAGTCTCCCTCTCTCCTGACTGACCTCTACAAACTGACAGGACCACACGAAGCACCAGAGTTTGAACCTTAACCCCAGTCCTGTCTTCTTCAAGCAGGAGCTTTGCCCAGGTCACAGATGCATCTGTAGAGCTTCTCATCTTTCCACGCAGGGAAGAAAAGCCATGAGATGAGAGAGACACGTTTCTCACTTGCTCTGTAGAATTTCTCACGTAGAAACCTCACCCTCCAGGGGTCTTTCAACATCAGATGCTCCCACTTCCAAAAAGCTCTCAGCTTTGAGGGTAGGGCTGTTTTTCTCCTTGCTTCTGTAACCAGGCTCACTCTCTCTAAGTGGTAAATTATTCATTCCACTTGTTCTCAATCTTAGGCCCTGATATAACATATAGTGTTTAATGTGGCAAAATCAATATATTCTGAAAGCTGTGGTAGTCTGTGGCAAGCTGTAGGATTTTGAATGCTTTCTCCAGTTATGTACCTTGGCCAGTTTTGTTCCATTTCAATTAAAAGTAATTTCTGAACAACACACAGTAAGTGTTCTGTAAATTCTGAACATCACTACAATAAAACCTCCTGCTCTAGACAGTGCCCTGCAGGAAGAACTGAGGCATATTGTAGTAAGTCTACTTAACACTGTAAAGCCAAATACAAATGACTGTTTTATTTGATAATGTTGTTCAGGTTTTATAGGGGTACACAAACCAAAACATCAAATCAACTGTGTTTCTATCATTTTGAAAACAATTGGAAATGCTCAACGAAACGTTTAGCAACTGATCCGCATTAAACACTGGGAAGAGAATGCAAGACTCTCTTCCCCAGAAATTAAGTTTAACAAAAGTACGTTGGCTTGTCCCAGCCATGGTGTGGCAGCAGGACAGGGCAGGGACTGTCCCTGTGCTGGCATTGCTGAGGCATCTCCTCGAATCCTGGAGGCAGTTTTGGGCTCCTCAGGACAAGAGACACTGAGGGGCTGGAGCGTGTCCAGGGAAGGGGCTGGAGCAGCAGGAGCAGCTGAGGGAGCTGGGGGGGCTCAGCCTGGAGAAAAGGAGGCTCAGGGGGGACCTTCTGGCTCTGCAACTCCCTGACAGGAGGGGGGAGCCGGGGGTGGGTCGGGCTCTGCTCCCAGGGAACAAGGGACAGGAGGAGAGGGAACGGCCTCCAGCTGTGCCAGGGGAGGGACAGGTTGGATACTGGGAAAATTTCTTCATGGAAAGGGTTGTCCAGCCCTGACAGAGCTGCCGAGGGCGGAGTTGGAGTCCCCACCCCTGGAGGGGTTTAAAAGCCATGTGGACTTGGCACGCAGGGACATGGTTTAGTGATGGCCTTGGCAGTGCTGGGGGAATGATTGGACTTGATGAGCTTAAAGGTCTTTTCCAACCTAAATGATTCTATTCTATGATTTCCCCTAATTTGACAGTGACTACACATGTACTGAGAGGTATTTGCAGAATCTGGACTTTGTACAGACAACTGAGCTCTTCAGCCTCTGGGAGGTGCTGCAAACCCCCAGGATGCTTTCTCCAAACAAGGAATAAGAAATGTCCATTTCTATCCATTTCTACATTCACATAGAAGACTTTTTTTTTTCTTTTCTTTTTCCTTTTTTTTTTTTTTTGGTAATCAGGTTACTAAACTCTACCAGGTTTTTAAAATTTGGCAACAGAATATCCACACAATACCCTGTCCCAGTCCTCTAACACTTCCCTTCTGGAAGTATTCCTTCCCTTAATTTAAAACAACGGTTGCTCCTGAACACTGAGCTAGGCGCAAGGACAAACCCAAATGCTAATAAAACCATCCTCCACCTCATCACCAGGAGAGCCCTGGGTTGCTTCATTGAATGTGAATTCTGTTGCCTTGCACAGGTCACTCACAGCACCGACTCTTCCCTGTGACCCACAGGAGCAGCTGTTCCTCTCCCAGCCTGCAGATCTATTATTTAAGGGAAGGGAAGGAATGAAATTATGTGCTAGTCAGTCCTGCGCGATACTTCTGCCTGAGATTGATTAACACAAAATTCAATTTCATGCTAATCATCCCCAGTCCTTGCTACATGTGTAGGAACAGGTCCTGCAGTGCACAGAGAGCTGCAAAAGCCACTCTTTCAGAAATTATTGTGGAATTATTCACTGCAAGACTCTGCTCATTCTCACCTGCACTGCTCTGCTCAGACACAGCTACTCTGACCTGGCTGCAGCCAGAGGAGACAGTCAATATCCCCCTGTCACAGATGTTGAACAGAGGATGGATAACTCACCATCAGGAACAGCCTGTCTTTCAACACACAGACACATTGGTTGGATGCCTAAATTCTGCAAAAGCAAAATCCAGGGACATCCTCCTTGGTGACAAGCACGGCAGGGGCAGGCAGTGGGAAAGGCCTGTCAGCTACAAGAGCTTGGAGCTCCCAGGGGTTAGTTGTGTTTGGACAGGGGGGATGGTTCAGTGCCAGACAAGCACTGTGTCAGCTGGGTGGCTGCAAACACTGCAAGGAACCGGGGCTGGGGGGGCAATGTCTGGGGAAGAAGAGATCTGAAGTTCAACAGGGCTGAAGGAGGTTGTCAAAAAGAGTTTAAAAAGTAAGCACAGCACCCTCCAAGCCTGGTTACACTTGGGCCCAGGGAGAGTAGTTATGGGAAGTTCAGAGATGGGGAGGGAGTGTTGCTCTTCACAGGCCTGGCTGGGGGAGGAAAACAGGGAACAGAGCACACAGCACGTGGCAGGTTGTGGCTGCTGAGCACTGGCCAAGCAAAAGCTGCCTCCCTGCAGCCCCTGGCTGCTCCCTGTTCTCCCTCCTCAGACGTTCTTGCAGGTGGTTCATGCTTTTCCTTGCCTTGACTTCTCTCCTCTCAGCCAAGGGTTTGCAAGAGGGGACAGCACCATCGAGCTCCCAGCACCAAAACAACCTGGGGTGCCCAAGATTCTCCTCCTCCTCTCTCCCTGGAGCCAGAAAGGAACCTCCCACACATCCCTGAAGGACACCAACCTCTGCCTGGGCATTCTGAGGAGCAGAAGCTGCCCTTCCATATCAGTTCTCTGGTCAGGCTCTGCTCCCAGGGAACAAGGGACAGGATGAGAGGAAACAGCCTCAAGGTGTGCCAGTGGAGGGTCAGGTTGGATACTGGGAAAATTTCTTCAAGGAAAGGAAAGAAGGACCATAGACAAAGGACTCTTCCATGGCTGGCACTCAACGTTCCCTCAGTAAGCCTTGGAATTGTGGGACTTCAGCCTCAGCCAAGGAAAAAGCCAGACTACCTCTAAAGCTTTCTGCAAATTGTCTTTAACTAGAGGTACTTTTAAGTTAGAGCCTGACAGATTCTTCTAATTGTTCCTCTAGAAATACAAAATAAACGTGACACATTTTTGGACAGGCAAAAGCGTTCAAGAAATTATGAGCATGAATTTATTTGAACATGATAATAAACAAAGAGATTTGCTTCAAAGGCAGCTGGTAAAAGCAAAATGCTCCTGAGAGGTCCCAGCAGCTGTTTTGTGCTGCGCCACCAGGATTCTTAGGAGAAGGCCTGACCATGGGAGTGTTTAAATCCTGTTTGTCACACTGCACCAACACCGTGCTCTGCTTCTGCCCTGCCCGCCCCTGCACCCCAGTGAACAGTGAAGGATGATTCTTCAATGATTTATTCAATAAAGTTCACTCAATTAATCGGATAAATCATTTAAGCTGTTGTTTGCCAAGTTTTGCAGCTCACATTGCAAGAAGGAAGTCGAGCTGCTGAGAATGTTACAGACAAAAAGGCTGTGCTTCAAAGCAGCTTTGCCACATCTTAAGCAGACTATTATTTAGCAATTCCCACACCCAAACAGCTCCTACTGCCCAGAGAAAGGCCAGTACCAGAGACAAAATAGAGGTTTGCTCTCCAGCATCAAAACGGGGAGAAAATACATATATTTATCTTAAAGGTCGGTTCAGTCATTGAGTAGTTGCTTAGCAACACTTCCTAGCAACACCACTGCAGGAACACCACGGAGCACTCTCCTCCAAGTCAATTAGAAATGGTAATTTGGATGGGAAGATCCCACCGCCTTCCAATTACAAACAACAATTCTTTCCTCATCACTATCCTTTTTTATTGGAAGCTTTGTAAATTCACCCTGTGCTCCATTTTGCTCTGCTTTCCTTTCCTTCTCCTTCCCAGGTGACAAAACGTTACATCAACAGCAAGTCAAGGCTGACAGGATTAGGAGCAACACCTAAAAGGATAATACAACCCATTCATCTCCAGCTCCAAATCAATGAGGGGCTTCTTCCCCTCTGCAAAAGAAGCTCAAGAGACACAGCTGGCTCTTCAGTCTCCTCAGATGTGGGACACTGTCAAAGGAAGAGTCCTACAGCAACCTGGAGTTCTGGCACTGGGGGTGTCATTGTGCTTCCCAGTGCAGTAGCTGAACTTCTCTTCATCTCTTGAAGCACAAAACAATCAGGGAATGTGGCATTGCATCAGCAAACTACTCCACTTTTCTCCATAGTCTGTAAGCAATAGCAGTAGATAAGAATGGTTTGGTAAAAAAAAAAAAGGTAATTAAAGTGCTTGGTAATTTCGTGTAATTTAATGCAATGTGTTCCAAAATGAGATTTGAAAACTAACAAGCCAGGCAAATCCTTGAGATGGGAATGATCACCTACTGAAAGCCTTTCATACTTGAATCTGTCAATCTCAGCAGTGAAATTAAATGAAGAGAAAGAGCAAAGAAGAAAGTGATCCTGTGTGGGCTGGTGACTGATCAAGGCTTAAACAGTCTCATTCACTGATGTCTCCAATACACAGTAATGACAAAAAATAGATTTCCTGCTGTCAAATGACCATAATTTTCTAGTTGTTTACTCTCTCTAGAGCCAAAAAGCTATCTCCTAATGAACTGCACGCAAAAACTATTACATGCTTTCATTAGGGTTTTTCCTACACACCCCCTCCTTTACATAACTTGCCACTAATTTGAGGGAGGCAGATCATAAAATGCCAGAATGGTCTGGGATGAAAGGGACCTTAAAGCTCATTTCATTCCAACACCCCTGCCTGGGCAGGGACACCTTCCACTACACCAGGTTGCTCAGGAATGTTTCCTTCAAAGTTTGAGGGAGATAAGGTTCAATACAACACACACAGACTTCACCAAACCTACCTGCAATCCTAATAAAGCCACAAACTCACAAGGTAAGGCAAGAGGGCAGGAGGAGAATGTTTCCCTCATCTGTGCTCCTGCTTTGGACAGGATCATCTGGAACCCCCACCATTCCCAAAAGGTGTTTACCCAATGTGCCCTTAGCAGCCACCAGAGATGAAGATGCTGCTCCCTCCGAAGACAAATCACTTCAGTGCCTCATTAACTTGGCCATTAACAGAAAAGCTCTGTCATATTTTAAGTCATTTGACATTGCTCAAGACTCCCTTAAAAAAGTTAAAACCTAATTCTTTGAAAAGATTTCGCATGGCCCACAGGACACCTGCCAAAACTTAGTTTCCTTTCAGAAGGAATGCCTGCATTTCAGTTTCCAAATCCCAGGGCATGTGTGCAATTGTGACCTGTCTCTTCCCCTTGGGGTACACGTTGGGCCAGTGCTCAGGGCTATTTTCTGGCCAACCCCCTCCAAAAGACACCCTCAGTTACCAACACGAAGGTAGGGCTGCTTTGCAGGGGCTAATTCAGCTGGGAAAACACGGCAGGCACGTCTGGAAGGATCCCACTTCAAGTTGAGAAATAACATTACAACTCCAGCAGCATCAGCTTTATAGACACCATTAAGAGAAAGCCTATTAGTCTGTGAAGCTGCTGTGGTGGATCTGCAGCCCTCTGGCTGACTACAGCTAAACTGCTTATTTCATAAAGCCCACAGCAAATTTCTTCAATAGTAACATACGGGGTGGGGGGAACCACAACTCTGTGGTTTAATGTACAGCTTGTCACAGGTATTTGAACGGTCTCCACAGCCTTAAGCAAGGAAAAGGTTCCTTCCACTTGCCTGAGAGCAATAAATTTGGTAATAAGATAGATAATCAAAAAGCAGACCTGCCTCCAATGGCAAACACGTTTGGATGGCTGATTTATGTGACAGTATCCCGGGAGCTGGGAGATGGATCTGCCTACTGCTTCCCTTTCAAGGAAGAATCCCAGGAGCACACTGAAGCTCCAGAGCTGGCTTAGGAGAAACCAAAGCAGAGCAGGTTAAATTCTGCAACAGCAAAACCAGAAATGCACCAGGTGTGACAGATCCAAATAAAAGGGTCGGAAACAACTACTGACATTCCTGGGTGGACAGACACACACACGGAGGGAGGCAGGGATAAAGCAAGGGGCTTCTCTCTCCTCATCCCCCTCTCAGCCTCTCCAGGACTCTGGGGCTGTGCTGTGGGTCTGTTCCCCACTCCTCCCTTGCTGCTCATGGCGGGCTGCCCTGCACCTCGGTGTTTCCAGCTCTCCATGAAGGAAGCAGCCCTTTTTCACAGGATCAATCCAAGGGTGAACTGACACAGAGGGTCCCTTGCTCTATTTTGCCCAACCAAATATAAAGCAAACCTCATCACGAAGGGTGAACAAGCAAACCACATCCCTCCAGAACCACCAACATTCCCTGGACATGGCTCCAACTTCACCAGAATCCAGTGTAGTTCAGTGGTCAGAAGCTACTCTTCAATAATTTGTGATTATGCAAATTCTGTGTTAAGAGTGAAGGGAGCGATTTACAGCCTTTTAGCAACACTGCACTACTGAAACTGTCTTTCCTCATCCCTCAAAAGGCCAGAGAAGACTTTTACAAAAGAAATGAAAAGGTAAGATTTGAAAGGTAATTTTAGAATTTAAATAAGAAAGTAGTGATTATGCCTTCAGCCCTTCAGGACAGAGAGAAAAGCTTTGGTATAAAGCTAGGCTGGAAGCAGCCTAATTCAACTACCTGAAAAAAATAGAAAGCAAAAGGGAAAAACCCAAAACAACTTCTCTGCATTAAAAGCATCATCATGTTAACAGCCCAGAAATCCAAGACACCCTCCCTCAGTGGAACAGGAGGGCAAGTGAAAAGGTCACTGGAGAGTCTCTTTTAATCCTGAAAAATTTCAAAGCACCCAGAAAGGATCCTGTAGGGTAATGCAGTGGCAAGATGAAAGACATCACAGGCTGTGCATCCCGAATTCCTTCATGCTCTTCAGACGCGCTCAGCCATGGCAGAAGCCAACTGCTCCTCTCCTCAGAGGAGTTCCTGCTCCAGCCCGACCCTGCTGCAGTCCCAGAGCAGCTTTATTCATGCTCATTTGACATGAATCAACTGGAGCCAGACGTCAGCACTGAGGGAAAATGAGAGGACAGAGCTGGAGGGTCCCCAAGGCCACAGCTCCAGAGAGCTCCCAAAGTCCCCGTGGGCAGCTCCCTCGGGAGAAAGCACTGGATTGTGTGTTGTTTTAGCAGAGGAATCCTCCCTGTGCCCAACAGGGAGAAGAGACACAGCAGAAAACACCAGTTTAAAGCCTGCCTTTGGTACAAAGGGAAAAAACCTTGTGGGAAGAACAGCCGGGGGGCAGTTCTGAACTAAGCCCGGGTCAGTGACCAAACGTGGGAGCCTCTGGGCACAACCCGAGCTCTCCCGGAGACATCGATCCCGAGGATCACGTCCAGTCTCCTTTTAGGTTCTTCTGCCGAGAAAGCCGAGTGCCCGAAGGGGTATTTGTGCAGCACCAATGGCCGCAGTCTGCAGTGGAAATGCAGGCGCGCTGCAGCACAAAGCACACAGACAATCCTTTCTGGAAGTCAGAGGGCACGGATAGGATACAAGCTGCTAAATGTCAAACAGCAGAGCTGTGGCAACCCCCCAGCATTTTATCTGAGCACACGGCCACTGTTAAAAGGACCTTTGTAAATAACCTACAAATTCCCAACTAAGCTCCCCAAAGCTCCCTCATTCGACACGAGTTCACTGATAAGTCGTCGGTCACATCTTTACTGGAATAGAAATTTAGTACCATCACCTTGACACGGAGTCAAAGGAAAGAGGGGAGGGGGAGAGAAGAAAAGAAACGTCTTCGTAAACCTTTTTTTTTTAATATATACTACTCAAACCCCCTGAATCATCCAGTAACCTGGGGATGCAGGGGGTGGGTGGAATTTGTCCCTTCTGTAGATCAAAGACTCCAGTTTCTAAGAAGTTGCTCTGTTGAAGAGGGCTGCACTTTTGTCAGGTCCCCTCTTGCCAAAGGAACCCAAAGTTCTTGGCAGAAAATAGTCTGCCATGACAGTACGTACAGAAAGATGGAAAATTGAGTTGTAAAAGGAACTTGTTCTCTTCAGCAGATGGCTCGTTCACCAGCAGGTATTTTGAGAAGCTGCTGTCTCGACTTCTTCCTCAAGAGAGAAGGAGCAGTTTAGCACTGGAGAGAGGGAAGTCTAAATACACTTGCGAGTGATTCTCTGACTCTTCAGTGGCTCACACTAACTGCTACTGTAACTGCCTGGGTTTCCAAACTAGAGCAGGATTTTCTTTATGAGTGGAGTGTGTCCCTCTCTCACTTTCCCTGTCCATTCCTTGTGAAGGATAAAAGAAATAAAAGCAGTGTGAGGGGGGACCTCCCAGGTCCAGGTGGAGCAATACTTCCACTTGCTCCGAGTCCTTTCTCCAGGCAGCTTCCCTTCACACAAACTTCAGTGACAGAACACCATGTGTCAGGTGATGGGACTGGCACCATTGGGGTGGATTCCCTGCCTGTGACACCACTCCCCACCAAGCCCAGGGAGTTTGGCCTGTCCCTCCCCATTCTCTCAGGGAAGACGGAGCAAAACCTTCCCCTGCTCTCAGATTCACCAATTTACACATTTTTCCATAGAGGAAGGAGAACAAAGGGAAGAAGTTTTGCAGAGAACCTTTTCTGTCTCCTCTGATTGCAGCCTCATTGTCTGTCAGGGCTCAGTGTCATTCAGTCGGTATCTTCCCAAAATAACTCCTGAGCACAAGGTAAGGTTAAGGCAAGTCAAAGTCCCCTCCAAAATTTCTCAGCATTCAACTGCAGCATCATCCACAGGAATACAGCTCAGCTGAAACAGTGGCAGAGTCAGGATGTTCAGCAAGCCTGAAGCAGAGGGCACAGCCACCCAAAGATGAAAAGCATCTGGCAGGTGACATCCTGCAGATGACTCCAGGAAAGCACTGCAGCTCTAAAAGGCAGAGAGAAACCACAGTTCCAAACTGCAAACCTCGAGGTGTTCAAACCTACCGACACCACAACCATCCACACCTCTCGTGCAAGGGCTGGGGGAACACCAAGTTTGTCACACAGACACAATGTGCTGATTACACTGATCTGCACCAGTTTACACTGGGAGATAGCAGAGGAGACCCACGATCCATCAGAGCATCCTGCACCACCAGCTCCCATTCCTGAGGGGAAAGTTTAGTGACTCTTCTTGAATATCTTTCCCCATTCCCTCAAAAACCCCACAAACCCCAGGATTCAGCCTGTAGCACCATTTTCCTCCTGAAACCAGAGGCTTCGGCAGGAGTGGAGGGATTTTTGCCAGCAGTTATGCAAAACTTTTGCAGGCACTGGATCACCCAAATATTTGCCTAAAAGGCAAAGGAATTAAAAAGGCACATTGAGCTGTGATGCACTGGCAAATGGTCTTAAGCAATAAAACAAACCCGAGGGAGGTGCTTTCCTCACAAGAAGCCATTTCCACCTGCCCTACTTTGGATGTGGTAAATGTGCTGAAGGTGACTGCAAACCCTTAGGCACCATTGCAACAGGCTGGGGTGCCCCAGCACTGGAACACCAGAGCCTTCACTGACAATGACAGGGCACCTTATCTGCAGCTCTTGCTGTTGTGCAATTCTGTGGTATCCATATGCAGAGAAAAGGGAGTTAGTGACTATAGGGAACATATTTCTTCCCTAAAGTATCTCCTTGGAACACCTGAGAGTGCCTTAAAGCACAGGTCAAGAAGTCCAAGTGGTTATTACCTTGAAGGGATGAGACCTGAGAGGCTCCAAGGATGAGAAATGCCAACTATTGTGATTACCACAAACTGATCTTAAAACAGATACCACGAGGGAGAGAAAAGGATGGGCACAGCCTTCAAAGGACAGTCATTTTTCACTGCCTATCAGCAACAGTTCAATTACAGCACTGTCTCCCTGTGTGCTATAATTACACTTTCAGCTGGGCTCCCAGGCAAGTATTGCTCAAAACTAGTTTCCATTGGAGTGGAAATGAGTGACTCCCACGCTGTCAGTCAGACGTGGCACTGCAGGGGACACCTGGGCCATGCTGTGGGGGCAGGGAACTCCATGATCCTGAAGGTCCCTTCCACCCCAAACCATTCTATGACCTTCTCAATCCAATGAATTAAAACCATAAAATTATACACTTGCATGCACATCTTGAACACTTCTTTTAGTGTCAGCCTTGATGCAAGGCCTGGATCCAGTGGCAATTACTTTACAAATCAGAGCACTCAGATTGCCCAGAAACAAAATTATGCTTCACATTCAGGAATTAATAATGTACTTCTGAAGCAGAAGCAAGAGAAAGGCCTGGGGCAGAAGGCTGGCCAGCACACAGAGCACACACGTGGAGGTCGTGGGTCAGTCCGGTAACAAACATGAAGCACCTCAGTGACACTGCAGAGGAAGGACTACAACCCCCACCCCAGCACACTTTGTTCTGCTTAACAGAAACAACCACAAACAGCTGCTGTTTCTTACCAAGAAGGCCAGCAGATCTGCAGAGCCTTCAAAAGGCAACTCATGCTGTTAAACATCCCCTTACCACCCTTCTGGCTGCAGGAGCTCCACAAGTGCCAACCCGCTTCCCAAACAACCCAAATGCTCCAGAGAAGGAGACCATTTATTCACAGAAACGGGACACCTAGAAAATAACAGTACATATCTTTAACTCAGTGATTTTACCCAAGTCATCCCTAAACTACCATGTTTAAACCAGAACAAATGCTTGTTTCCCACTGTACTGCTCTCTTCCCACAGATCCTTCCCTACACTGCTCCTTGCTGCCTCCCCACACAATACTTGGCATTCCCTGACTTTTTTGCTGCTCTTTGAAGCTCAGGATTTCACTAATTCATTTCCATGCTTTATTTCTTCTAAGAATTCCTTTGTGAAGTCTGCTCAGCCTTGGGAAGCAACACTGCACTAATGTGTGACTTTGAATCAGGAGCTGAAGCTTGAAGTGGGAGAAAGGCTGACCATAGGTATGGTCACACCAGAGCAGAAAGGAGGTGGAGAACAGAGCTCAGTGAGGGATGAGGAACAGCCTCCTGGCCTAGAGGCTGCTTTCCATTCAGGAAGATGAAAACTACTTTCTCCACTCTGGTTCAATTAATTACTATCACGCTCTCCATGTGATTAAGTCGAGTTGGTGCTTTAGACCAATAGGTTTTCTGCCAGGAGTTCCACAGAAGGTGGGGTGGGGGCTGCAGTGCCACAGCCAGGCTGGCTGTCCCTGTGCTCCATCATCCCTGGAGCCCATGTCAGAGAATCCCAAATGGGTCAGGCTGGAAGGGACCCCAGTGGGTCACTGGTGCCACCTCCCTGCTCAGGCAGGGCCAGCCCAGAGCACATGGCACAGGATTGTGTCCAGAGGGCTCTGGAATATCCCCAGGGAGGAGACTCCAGCCCCTCCCGGGGCAGCCTGTTCAGAGCTGGGTCACTGCCCAGGGAAGAAGTTCTTCCTCATGTCCAGCTGGAGCTTCCTGGGCATCAGTTCATCTCCCCAGCAAGCCATACTTCACCCAGGATGTCACATCCCAAAGTGCCTGCTGCCTTGCCATCCCCTCTTTTCCCTGCTCCTCCTAAAACCCAACTACAAACAGTTTTGCACCTGGGATATCTTTTATTCTGATGCACTGTGACCACCATGCAAGTTCTCCAGAGCATCCTCCTCTGGTCCATGGGAGCCTTCTCTTCTGGGGCAAAGACAACAGTTTCTGCAGGTGGGTGACACGACCTCGGGAACGAGCCAGGCCAGACTGTGACTCAGCTCAATCAATCCAATATAAAAATAACATCTGCAGCCATCCTCCATGGATTTGGTAACAGAGCTTCCAACCCTTGAATCCCAGACCACATCCCCTTCACATTCTTTAGCCAGGACACACACACACATTTCTGCCACAAGGAACAGTCTCAGATTCTCAAAGCCAAGTATTCTATTAATTTGAATTGGGACTAGTTGAGTTAAATTGATTTTTTTAATGCGTTTATCCTCTACAGAGACTTTTTTTTTCCTTCTTAAATGCTGATTTGCTGAAACTGTGCCTATCCAATACTCATTACTGAAATGCATGGAAAGCTGCCAAAAGAAGCGATGCCTTCTGGACTAAACAAGGGATTTATTACTGAGAAACCACAGCACAGGGTAAAAATCCATCACAAACTTATTGATTTAAACTGATTGTAAGTAATCACACACAATTTATATTAAGTGAAACATACTGCCATCTAATTCAGAGTAAGTGAATGGAATGTTACTGCTCTGAATTCTCTTTAAACCCAAACTCTAATTGATATCCACATAGAAATAATTGAGACTTTCAGAAAACATGAATAAAATATTTTGTTATCTCGGTTTATTATGTATTGATAGGTCATTTTTACCTATTTAAGAACAGTTAGACAGTAATTATAGTATTATATTTCAGCAGAGATTTACATGTAAGCCTGAGGGCAAGTTAAATAGAATTGGACAAGTACTGTGCCTACAGTGTGGAGAAAAGGATTGAATGTGTGGGACGCAGTTTAAATAACTTTATCTTGCTCCTAATACAGAAGCCTCAAACTCTGCCTCCCTTCCATCCCAAATATGATGAAATAAAGTTGTGCATTTCACTAAAATATGCTTCTCTCACCTCCAGAAGAAACATTTTAAGATAAAAATTATCACTGTGGCATCAAATGTTCCCTCCAAGATCCCATTCAGGGAATTGTGCTTGTCAGTCTCCTCTGGTATGTCACAGAACGGGATCCCAACCCTCAGCAGTAGTAGTCAGCCCTGTAGCCAGTTTTACCTCTAAATAAATGTTTGAAGGTATTTGCTGTCCTTTTAAACTGTCAGTGTGTAAACACTGAAAGGAATTGAAAAAGTAAAAATTCCATCTTGATCAGAATGTTCTCTGCTATACTCAGAAATTCAGCTATTAATATTTAAGGATGTTAAGAACATATTACTTTTTATTAATAAAATGAATTACTTGCAGGAGCACAGAGTGTGCCACCTCTTTCAGCAGCCCATTGGCTCCTTGCAGCTTTCAAAGAGCAGCAGCCCACCTCAAACCCGTCCCTATGGAATCTCCTCTCAGGTCACTTTTAGTCACAGACTGACATTCCATTCTCAACAGGAGCACTTCTGAGCCAGATCACAACACGATCAACATCCAAGACTGACTGGAAACATTTCTGGTGCAGGTTGGGTTCAGCCACCCATTTGCAGGAAGGTGCATTTCAAGGTAACGTGATGTTAAAAAGCACAAATAAGGTTTATTTGTGCTTTCTTTATTTATTGCTGATTTTTATTTCTTTATTTCTCATGGCCTTCTGACACTGAAACGTTTTAAATACTGCTCTAACCCATGTTGCACTCATGAGTTTGAATCTAATCCTGTAAGGAGCTGGTCTAAGTGGAACCAGTCTCATTACAACTCAATTAAGTCCATTTGCAGAGTGCATTGCAGGACTGGGCCCTCAGGAATTTCTTATGTTCCTGGAGCTTATTAAATTGCTGGGTATCTTCAACAAGGCAACAGCTCTGCATCCAAATTGTCATTTATTCCTATTTGCCTGGTTAGCACCAGCCACCTGTTAGCTCTTATTTTTGCACAACTAGACACTTCCATTCCTATCAAACTTTCCCCATTTTTATAATAATCTGGCTTTTAACACCAATCCCCTGACCAAACACTGCAAAACTCTCTCTGCCTTTCAGCTGCTCTGAGATGGACTGTCCACTGTCATGGGCAATGCTCAGTTGTACCAGAGGACCCTCAGGGACGTGCCAAGCACTACTTCAGTTCAACAGAAGCTATTACGAGAAATAAAACCTAATTTGCAAGCTCTGTTTTTTAAAACAAATTTCTCCACTGCACAGAAACCTGTTTAGCAGAGACTTTTTCCTGTCTTGTGGTGTGAACGCTGCCAGGCCAGAGCCAGCTTGTTTCCACACAATTCAGAAACACCTGACTTACCTTTCCACCCAGAAGTAATCCACTGGCTGCAGGCAGCAGCGATGGTCTGATGTGCTTTGCTTGTCTTGCAAAGCATTTACTTCATAAAACCAGAAGAATGGCATGTTACTGGCTCACAGAATACCTCCAGTTTAAAGGAACCCACAATCACCAAGTCCAATTCCCTTCTCCTTGCAGGACCACCACAAACTAAGCCTTGTGACAAAGAGTGTCCTCCAGATGCTCCTTGAACTGTCAGGCTTGGTGCCATGAGCACTGCCCTGGGAGCCTGTTCCAGGGACCAACCACCCTCCCAGCAGAGAGCCCTGTCCTAATGTCCAATCTGAACTGCCCCTGACAGCTTCACTCCACTCCCTTATGTCCTGTCCTGGTCAAAGGGAGATCAGCACCTCCCCTCAAGGAAGGAGCAGCTGCCAGGAGATCCCCCTCATTCTCCTCTTCTCCAGGCTGAACAAGACAAGGGACCTCAGCCACTCCCCGTAAGTCTTGTCCTAAATTAACTTACGCTTCCAGTCCAGGAGCTTTGCTGCTGTTTGGAGGCAGAATCCCAGACTGGACACACATTTGTTTGCAGTCCCAGGGCTGGGCCTCCTAAAGACTGCTGCCAGCTACTGCACTGTTCCTTCAGAGAAGTGAGAGGAATTAGCAAGTTAGAGTAGTGATAAGTAATTCTTTTATCTGAGGGGGAAATGCATTTCTTTATTAATAAATAGAAGTAAAACTTCAGTCAGAGATAAACTGTCACAATGGAAAGAAGTGAAAAAGGTTTATTTTCTCAAGGAATAGCTAAGGTTGAGCAGGTACAACCAGCAATTTTTCTGCTGTGTTTCTCCCTCCCCTCTCAGCAGTGGTTCTGAAGCACATAACCAAATTCTCCGTCAATGTAATGTCAAATAGCACAAAAAACCCCCACTCCCTCGCAATCACATCTTCCTTTGGTATCCCTGTGACAGCATTCCCACCCCTCATGTTTACAGCCTGTTACTTCCTGATGGTTGTCCTCTCCTTGCTTTGGATCTCAGAAAAGTGAAATGTTGATATTGAAAGAGAAATTCATCTGTGTGATGAGTCGTTATCTGGCATAGAAGCTGTCTTACAACTGCCATAGAAGAATGAAAATATTCTTTAAAACTGTGACAACTGCAAAGTGAGACAGAAAAAGAAGCTGCCTACACCTGGAGACTGCTCTCCCCTGGGTGAGCACATCAGCCTCTGCTCTGCACTGCACAGCAGGTTTCATGGAATCACAGAATCCTCTGAGTTGGAAAGGATCCACAAGGACCATCGAGTCCAGCTCTTCCGTGACTGACCTGCACAGGGATCAAACCCACAGCCTTGGTGTTATCATCACCATGGTGTGTGACCAGGGGACGGGCAGACCATTTTGCTTCCTATTTCCCCTCTGCCAAAACAAGGCATTGCTGCAGTCCTGTTTTAGAGGAGATGGGAGAACTGCCAGGATCCCAAGGGCAAGCAGCTCCTCGCAAAGGATCAGCCTTGGCGTGGGGCAGGATGGCTGAGGGAGCCTCACCATGGTCAGAGGCACCCAAGGACAAGCAAAGGCAGCTCAGGCTGGAGGAAGTCTCAGCTCACTTGAGGAGAAGCTGAGGAAAACCCCTGACCAGTGCAGAGCACAATTCCAGCCTCTCACAGAATGCAGTCTACATGATGAAGGTGGTTTTTCAGGAGTCAGAATAAAGATGGACATGAAGCTTCAAACTCTGCAGAGTCCATAGTACCCGACCTTGCACCCTGACTGTCACACAGCAAAGCACTTGCTTTGCACAGAGGATCACGAAGATTCTGTTTGCCACAGTTCCTGAAAAGCTGCTCATTTCGGTGAATCAGACTTTGTCTCATTGAAATCATTTCTTGACTCGATGAAAAGCTGAAGATTTATATGCTTTAGACGTTTAGAGATTTCCACAGGTCACCAGGGAACTGGGATGTTGAGCTCTTGCCAGAAGTCTGAACGTTGAAGAGAGAGCACAGGAAGCAAATATTTGAGGTATTTAGCCTCCCTCAAAGGTACCAAGGCTAAGCACGCAGGTGACTAACCACTTGCAGAAACACAAGCCCCAGATTTTGGGAGGTCATTTCTGTCAGCATGGAGCAGCTATCAGGAGATGTGGGAGGTCCAACACCTTTTGCCTCAGCCTTCAGTGCTCCTAAAAGCAACAAGGGGCCTGCAGGGCAGAGCATCAGTGGCTTCAGGGCTGTTAATCACTGCTGTGATTTTATATGAAGTCCAGGTGCAAAGGTGGGGCAGGAGGGACATTTAGCAGGGCTGCTTTGAGGGCAGAGAAAATATGAGATTACAGTTCAGAATAGAAGATTGGTATTATCAAATCAATGCCCTACAATAAATATAGTGTGTTGATCCAGTTAGCTGAGTGGAGCAAGATGAATGTGGGGGCTACTGGTGAAACAGGAAGATTGCAAAAGGCTAAAATTAAATGTACCCAAAAGAGAGGGGCAATGAAAACAATACTCTAAAACAATGGGCTTGGGTGACTTATGTGCAGTTTGAAAACGTAACTGAGTACTGAGGTCATCGTGGAATTTTTGGAGCTTTTATTCCAGAGGCTGAACAGAGACAAGTTTTTCCACATGTGAAAACACAACACCACCAAGATTCTGCAGATGAAGCTTGTTAAACTGTTTGCTAAATACCTTTGCACTGTAATACAATGAAAAGAAAGAGAAGTATCACTGTAATGATGTAGCTGCTTGCAGAAGCTTGTTAACTCATCCCACAGCCCCTTGTGCTCAGTGAACTCGGCAGCCAGATTTAGCAGGAGCTATGGAAATAACGGGGAGGAGGCAGGAGCTATGGAAATATCAGGGAGGAGGCAGCAGCCAGGCTAAGAAAAGAACTGGCAGCCGAGGAAGGACAGGTATTTCAGACAGTTCCCACCACTTAAAGAACTCAGCTCTCAGTCTGTGGGTGTGTTTGCTCAGCACCTCTTGACTCAGTGGCCATTCTACACAACAGCAAAGCAATAATTCCAACTAAGCACACCAGGAAAACTTCTCTCCCTGAATGTTTAAGGAGCAGCTAATGAAGACTGACTTATGCATGCATTTATTAAAATTCTCTCAGCACTGAGCAGTTCAGCTTTTAAGTTTCATGTGCAGCTTGAAAGCCAGGCAGAAGCCAAACCGTTTGGAAGAACAGCATCTCTTCAGAGGATTAGGAATTAAGTAAACTGCACATCAGAGATAAAATAGGGGAGTGCTTGTCTTTATTCTTAATAATAAACCACAAGGCACTGAGCTACACAGCATGATTAGCTCCTTTCAACTCCTCACTACTACTGCTGAGACAGCAATGTGGCAGTTTCACTGAAACATTAAAGAATAGAGAGCGATTAAGTTAAAATTAAGTGAATTTAGGGCAGGCAGAAATGCTACACTGCAACCCAGAAGGGATAAGTCTTTTGTTTGGGTAAAGAGCAGCTTAAGCCCTAGTAGTGGTAGAATGGATTCCTGGCAAACAGGAGTTATTCATGATTTGAAGTGACCAGCTCTGGGGCTGGACATGTTACTCTGCCTCTCTCCTCTCCTTCCTGAGTCACCTGGGCACTTGGCCTCTAAAATATCAGCCCTGCAGTGGTGCCTGCCAGGCTGGGGAAAAGGATGAACTTGGGGAACCCCAGCTGAAGGCTCATCCCCTCCTTCAGCAGCTCCATACAGTCTGGAACTTCATGTTTCTATGACTGGATTCCTCATTTATAAACTGCTCTTACAAACATGACAAAAACCCAAAACAACCCCTGACAACCGAAGAACAGTTAAGTCTATGAGATACAGAGATAGTAAACAACCAGGGGCCATTTGGACCATTAAACAATCAGCTCAACACTTACAAGACAGCAGCAAAACCCATGACTGACCAGACTCCTGGGAATGAAAATATTCTCCACAAGATGGACAGATGTCTGTCTTCACTGTGGACCTGCAAGTATTCAACTCCTCTCTGTAATTTAGTGACACACTAAATTTATTCAGCTGTACCGAGAGAAGAAACAGATCAAACCTCCCAACCTCAGCTGTAGCTTATGAACCTGCATACTTTGTCCCTTACTGTCACCTACCATCTGTGCGAGAAGCTCGCCTGAAAGCTATTGATTTGAGCATCTACCAAATCCCACCTTACAGTGCTTCTTCACTGCCTGAAAAAACTGGGCAACACAAAAACCACTGAAAACACTGTGGCACCAAAGCCCATCCCATTAAGGTGAAGCTGTTTCCTTGTCTTTGCACAGTCTTGGTTGGGCCATACCTGGTTAGTGAGCCACCTTTTCCTGCCTTACAGAGCCTGGCACAGGCCCAAAACTAAGCAAATCTAAACAAGCAAATAGACATTCCTTAGCCCAGTGAGCAGCTGCAGCTCTGTGGTGGCCTTTAGGCACTGCCCAAACCAGGGCTGAGTGCCACATGCACTCATTCAGTGTGCCAGGATGGGCCCTGAGGTGTCTGCCACCAAAGCACACCAGGCAGCATTAGAGCTGCTGAAAATCTTCCAGGAAAACACTGGAAAAAGGCAATGAATCAAAATGAAAATGCCTCCTGGAATGGACTCTCTTCCAACAACAGGAGCCAGTTCCCCACGGACTCTCTCAGGCTGCAGGGATTTCACAAAATCTCAGGCAGAGCAGACACATAAATCACCTGGAAGGGCTTTTGGTTTAACTTTACAGCACCAGCAGCTTTTGGAAACTTGTGTCTACCAAAGTTGGCAGAGCTTCCACATTTGTGTTCCCCTCAGGGAAATACGAGAAGGCAGCCTTGGGTCAGATTTCAAAGGAAAATATCTTCACTTTTTGGGTTCCTCTGGAACTGATACGTGTCAGCATTTTGGGAACCTGAAAGTCTGATTACTGCAAAGACCCAGTTATTGGCTTGGCTGCTCTGGAATATGCCCTGGGATTCACAGAGAGCCTGAACTCTGCTTCCCGAAGCTGGCATGGTCCCAGGTCCCTGTCTGCCCTGTGGCAAACAACCCCAGGCTGTGGCTGTGCTGGGGCATTAGGAACCATTATTTCATCCTGGGTAAACATTTAAAAATGACAGTTCCTGATTTGTCTTTTAAAATTATCAGGAGAGTTTCATTCTCCACCCAGAAGAATTGACTTCTCTTGTCTACCGTTTTCACAGATCTACGGGATGGAGATATAATACAATGGATAATATACACAGAGAAGTTTGGAATATTAGGCATTGAGTAAACTATGTGAACCTGAGAGTCTCTTACTGAGCTGCAGAGGCAACAAGAGCTCCACACCCCCAACCTGGTGCCCCTGCCACACAGCCTGTTCAGCTTTACTAAACCGACCAAAACAGGTGATTTTGCCCTAACTCTTCCAGTAACATCTCTAATAAATGTTTTCATATTTGTGAGAAACTCAGGAACTCCTGGGATTTCTCTGATGCTCAGCAGTGAGGAGAGAGTTTGTTATTACCTTCAACAGGTCTTCAGTTACCTACAGGAAGAAAAGATTCACAAGTGTCATCAGCCTCTGTCTTTCCAACTTGCAGATTCAGAAATGCACAAAAAAACCTTTTTATTTTGCAACTGAGTTTCCATTAATTTCCATTTAGACCTCCTGTTTATCTCCCAGTTACACCATCCTCTGTCCCTTGCTCCAAAGCAGAAATACCTTCAGACAACAACCCCAGGCAATGGTTTTACACCCATCAGATATTACAGAGGTGCTAACTCTGTATTTGCCTTCCAGATAATCCATCTGAACTTCCTGAAGTCAACCACCTCCCAAAAAACCCACAAGATAATAGCAAACCAATCTTCCTTTATAGAGCCAAACCTCTAATCTAGTATTCTAGACAAAAGAAAATCCTACTATTTTACACTTAATCATCATATTTTGTCTTTTGTGTCCCCTAATATATATTTGTGAGGGTCTTTTGCTGTGTTGATGAATTAAGTGGGAAATTTTGCTGATGGGATGCAATTTCACTGATGGGATGCATTTAAAAAAGAGGATCGAAAGCACGAATCACCAACAGGAGTGGTGTTGCAGAGCTGTCTCCTTGTTTTTCAGTTGGATTCCCAGGTTCAACAAAGTGCTGAGTTCACACACCAAAATGCAGCAGGTATTTTGGAAGTCAAAGTCAAGGGCATTCATGGTTTAGCCCTTCAGTGACAGGCAAATTCAGTCCTGCACATTTGGGGAGAAAGTTGTCAAAGGTACAGGCACAAAAACAAGGTCCACTTTGATCCCACTGTAGTCTAGATTGCAGAATTTCATGGAAATTCATGTAGATTATCAATTAGTCAGAGATCCACCCACTCTATGCTAGATTTGCTGGAAATAGACTGTTCTCTGTTTCATCAAGCACTCATGGTGCCATTCTGAGCAAAGTTTGCTCAGCCAAAGCTGTGGAAACAGGGAACAAGTTCATGGAGTTCAGAATTTGCAGTGATATAGAGCTATTGCAGCCATTACAGAACAATTCTTAAAATCTAATGCCCACTTTGATTGTAGTTCCTCCAAATTCAAGCCAACCTAAAGATAAAACTAAATAATCTGCCAGAATAGATTTACTGCATTGCTAATGGGCATTAGAAAATGTAACTGCAGGGAAAAAAAAAGAACAAAACAAAAAGACCATGATGAAACCTCTCTTGCAGAATTCCTAATAAAAGATATAAAAGTTCTTTACAAGAGACAAGGTAGAAGGGAAGAGCAGGGAGAAAGGCATCACTTATCACAGTGAACAAAACAAAGGCACAGATTCTTAATATTCATCTTAAGACTCCCCAGCAGGCTGGAACAGAAATCAAACCTGAAGCCTCTAGTCCTTTGCTTTGAAATACAATTGTAAAATGTGCAGTTGTATGAAGAAACACGCTACAGAACAACACACAATTTACCTCCACACAACTGGAGTGAGAGCAAATTTTATGCCTAATTCCACACAGTCTGGCTTCTTCCCCACATTACCGCAGCTCAGGAGTCCCCCTATCACACTAAACCTATATGATGCTGGTGTGAGCATAATTTCCCCTTCAAAATCCTGAAGATCCTGGTTCTCACAGCCCGAGTGGAGGATACAGCCCATCCTGGGGCAGAAATGAGTGACCAGCTGTCTGCCCCCGCTGTCCGGCCGTCCATCCATCCCAGCAAGGCTGTGCCAGGATGGGGTTCAGGGAAAACAACTTTTCCCACCCAAACTTGCCTAATTTTAGACACCCACGTTTGTCTAATGAAACTCAACTTTGGCGAAGAAAAGAAACTACTAAAGGGTTTCTCTTGTTCCCCAGCATCCTGCCTTCTTTTTAAGTTCAAAGTGAGAAATTACACAGGCTGTTGGGGAAGAGGCAACGAGGTGAACACGGGTGGCAAAAATCTGAAAAGAGAGGAGTTGTTGGGCGTTTCTTCCCCCCACCCCGGCCTTTTATTTCCCTTTAATTGTTATTTTTAACCAGGTTTATGCGGAGCTGCAGACCACCACATTGACCTTCCTGGGCATTTCTGCTGCCGGCGGTCCGTCCTCCTGAGGGCCGAGGGCACCAGGGACCACGTTCCGAGGAGCTGGCGGAGAAAGCAAAGCGTTTGCTGCCTGTTTTTATGACAAGTAAACGAACACATGCGAACCCCAGTCTGTCGCACCTGCTCCCTTTTCCCACTTCGTTTTTCCATCACCTCAGGCAACACATGAACTCACAGACAGTGTGGGTTTTTTTCCCCAGCCTTTACTTCCAACTTGCTGCCTTCCTCAAGATGTTTCTCAAGATGCCTTTATCAAAATAACTCCCGACCAGACTCTCCCCCCAGCACCTCACAGCTCTAAAATAAGAAGCGGGAGCTGCTGAGATCTGTGCACAGCTCGAGGCGCGGCCGCCCCAGGGGCGCCGGCTGCCGCCTCTCTGCAGCCCGGCACAAGAGCTGCGGGCAGGGAGGGTCCATCTGGGGGTTAAAAACCCAAACAGCCCCAAAAAGTCATATTTTTGGCTTTGTGAGAGCTCCTCGAGCCGCAGCCCGCCATCTCCCTCTAGTGCCCAAGCGCGCCCGCCCCGCCGCCATCTTGGCCGGGCTTTCCCTCTCCCACACTGCCCTCTGCAGATCCATCCCGGGCCGTGCCTCCCGCTGAGGAGAGAAAGCATAAAAAACCCATAATAAATATAACATAAAGAGTCCTTCCTTTTGTTAGAGAGGGGGGTCTTTTCAGTCAGGATGATCAGAGAAGACCTACGGCGTTCCCCGAGACACCAACACCTCACAGGCCTGGCTGCCTCAGCGCCAGCACAGGGTCTCGTGCATCTTGACAAGAATCTTCATTTTTTTGCACAAAACCCACTGAATTGAGGCATCATCAAATTGTACTAAAGATGCTCAGCCAGTCTGTGCAAACAGGTCACCATCAGCCACGTTTCTACCCCTTTCTGGTGCAGGACAGGTGCCCCAGGGAACTGGGCTGGCCAGCACAGGCGCAGACACACCTGCCCGCCCCGGCTGCATTTTGCTAAATAGATTCTTCAAAGCAACAGATTAGTACATTGCTGTAGCATTCAGTGATGTATTTACTGCTGCAAAGCTGCAGATGCTCTGTAAGCCACAATAATACAGTTAAGTGGAAAATGAGTCATTTAAAACCGTAATGACTATCATAGCATGACTCTGCTGACAACAAGCCCCAGCGGTAACGCTGCGAGGTGGATGAGACACGATCGTCAGGGCTGTGGGGCACGTCAAGCTCTGCCTTCAGGGCAGGGAAGCCCCCCTGGTGCTGGGGTGTGGATGGCCGGGGTGCTGAGGTGCCCCTGTGAGCCCCCATCTCCTCAGCACCGTGCTCCACCCCAGTGCCGGGATCATGGAAACGCTGTTGTGGCTCCCAGGTGAGAAGAGCTGGGCACCCGGATTTCAGCTGTGAGGAGGCAGAGCTCAGTTCTCCTCAGCAGCATTCCCGGGTGCCCTGCGAGCAGGTGGTGAGGGGCTGCCACCCTTCCCGAGGGCTCCTGGTCAGGCACTTCAGGCTGTGCCCATGGGGACAGATGTGTTTCCAGGTGCTTGCCATGGCCAGTGTGAGGATAGGAGATGTGAGGAGGAGATGAAGGCTCCCCCACCCCGCTGTGGTCCTCAGCCAGGCCAGACAGCAGTGGGGCCATGTGGGGCCATGCCTTGCTGCTCCTCAGGCAGCCCCTTGGGAGAGTCAGGGGAGTGAGCACAGCATCAGGGAAATCATGGGATCCCAGAATCTGCCGAGCTAGGAAGGGACCCACATTGAGTCCAACCCTCAGCCCTGCACAGGCCCAGCCCCAAGAGCTACCCCCTGTGCCCCAGAGGATCATCCAAACCCTCCTGGAGCTCTGGCAGCCTTGGGGCTGTGCCCACTGCCCTGGCGAACCCATTCCATGTTGGCTCTCCCCTGACATGACAAAGGCAAATAGGGTAGAAAAGGTAAAACCAGGGCCAAGCTTTCTGCTGGTATTAAGCAGATAGCTCCAGTGATGGTAAATAAACCATTTTAATTTATCTTCTTAGGAAATCTGGCATCAATTTTTTCCCCCATCTCCAAAGGAAGCAATTCTCTTGCTTAGACCTTGGCTAATTGTTGCAAAAGCCAGGTAATGGAAAAATCAGATGGATGTGCTCACTGAAGGCAGAGACTTTAAGGAACTCATAGAATGGAATCATAGTATATCCTGAGGGAAGGGACCCACAAGGATCACTGAGTCCAACACACACTAACTCATACTGTACATACGATTTGCTGTAGAGAAGCATCTTTTATTCCCTTAACACAAGCAATGTGCTTTGTTGCTGGACTGTAGCACTGTGCAATGTAAGCCTAACGCTCCAAAATACAATTGCCTTTATCGAGCTGAGTGCTCTGGGTACAGACCACTTCCAGTGCCTTGTATTAAATGTGATAAAGCAAGGTCACTCCTTAATCAACCTGATCAGTGCCTGCCACAGCACCGCTGGGGTTTCTGTCATTTATGCAGGGGACCAGGAGAGCTCCTCACAGATCAAACTCTCATAAAAATAATTTACTGCTACATTCACCTTGCCCAAAACAGCAGAGCCATCCCGTCAGCCTGCACACATTTCAGGCTCTCTTGAACTACCCTCTTGTGGTACGGCCGCAGAACGACATCTTCTTCTAACAGCTTAAAATGCATCCAGTTGTGCTTCGCTTTCTAGGATTAACTGACACAAAGCTTTCCTTTTGGAGGGCAATAACACCTTTTTTTTAAAATCAAACGAGCTCCATATGCATCATGTCTCCACCAAATACACTGAGCCCACAAAAATAGGGACCACTGAAAATCCCATGAAGTTTATACTTACATTTTTAGTTGTCTGTAAAAGAAAAGAAAACAAATTTCCAAGCTTTTAATGCAGTCTCTGCTGCGTAAAACACCCGCCTGCCCCCTCAACAGTGATTCAGTAGAGACTAGTAAAGGGCTCTGAAGATGTAAAGCAAAAGATACATTTCATAATCATATTGTATATTTGATAGGTAAAGGCTCTAAGTATTGAGCTGATTAAATTCTTGCTTAATTATTTTCTTCTATTGAAACAAACATAATTGTACCAGGGGTGGATAGTTCGGTTCCAAGGGCTAAATGAAAGTTTTTTCAGTAGAGAAACATATAAATTCAACCAAGAAAAAAGCTGCACTCCAAGTGAGTTTTAGTATTGAGCAATAATGATGATTAAACAAGCCACATTAAGTGCTAAAATACAGCATATCTGCCCTCAGTAATCAGAATGACCACAGGCCTTATCAGCTTGGGTCAATACTTGAGGTACTTGAATTATCAATAAATAAGTAAACCCATTCTTTCCTGGATAAGTTTAGCAAATCTAGGGTGCCAGAAGTTGTCAACATGGGTGAGGGTTGAAAGTGCTTTCTAAAACCAGAAGAGCAATGCAGAAATTCCTCACCTCCTGCCACCGCTGACTCTGCAATTTACCTGATCCAGGCTTTTTTTTGTTCTCAAGTGGCTCGGGCAGTAACCTCGTTGCCCTGGGTCGTTCCTGGGCTGACTCGGGCAGGTGGTGCCTGGTATTCCACTGGTGACTCTGTGTTCCCAGCAGCACTTTTCCCACGTATAAAACAGGGATTTCCAGCCCAGCAGAGGAAACACCAAAAGGCAGCACAAAGGACGTGGGAGATTGTAGGGTGACACCATGATTTCATACCCTGCTCCTTGCTGGGTTGAGCTTCATGCCTGATACTATGCCTGACAGCATGAGAGCATTTTGACAGCTATCAGTACCTGTGTTTCCATATGCAGACAGCGCAGCAATGAGAAGGGGGATATTCTTTATCACCAGGAAATACCTTTTGCTCACATGGTTTCAGTTGCAAGACACCTGTGGAAAAGGAAAGGCATGTGTCCCCAGCTGGGAACTTCCACCTTGCCCACGGCCACAAGTAGTCCCAGCCCCTCCAACTGGAGACAGGACACTGGGAGAACACTGTGCCCTCACCTGCAGCTCTGGTTCTCCTCAGCTGGCAAAAATCTGGAGTCTTTTGTAGAGGTTACCATGGCTAATTCACTGAGGACTTCAGTATTAATAATCCTGAGGGATTTTTTTGTATTACAGCAGCACTGGGCAAGGCTCACTTGCCCCAGTCAGGGCAGCAAGCACAGTGCAATCACAGAGTGAGAGACAGACTGTTCCCAAAGAGCTTCACTTAGGGAATGGCCAGGACTGGTACCTTACAGTGGGAACGAGGAAGCTCTGACAGACTGTAAATCAGCAAGGGAGGAGGTACTCCCACCACTCCTTTGCATGCACTTCTCTCAACCAGCAAAGTCAGAGGTTTGTCTTCATCCAGACTTAAGGCAGAGTCACCTTCAAAAGGCAATTCAGCCCATTGAAGTTGGGATCCAGCTCCAAATCACCTTCTGAAGGTAAGCACGGGTATGCTCAAAGCTGGCAGGTGGAGTCCAAAGAAGGAAGTTGGTTTATCCAACTGAGTCACCGCCAGAGTAACAAAACCCCGTGTGATCTGAGCCTTTGGCCACTGTTTGAATCACAGCTCACTTTTCCTTGCCAGAACCAGAGCAGCAAGCCAAGGAGCTCCTCTGGAAAACAACCAGTGACCACTGGTGTGTTACCTTGTTCCAGGGGGCTTGCAGCAGGGCCACCTGCATGCGTGAAGCAGCACTTAGAGTTCAAATCAGCAAGAATCGTGCTAAAGAGTTAATTAACAAAGCACAGCCACAGCAAACGAAAATACTTTCAGTAAAACCTTCCCCTATCTTCCAGTCCAGCAAGGACTACAGTTTTCATGAACTCATACAGGCAAAGGTAAAAAGGAACAAAAATATAAGATGTCTATGACTTTTGGGAAAATATTGTGCAGTGTCTATTGCTGCCTGTGGTAGATTTAGCTGTCATAGGCCACGAGAGAGAAAAGGACTCCAAAGAATGCAGCAGTAAGGTCTGAACAGATGAAAACCAGGCTAGAGCAAGGTATTAGTAAGGAAAAACAAAGACAATACAGAGTTAAAAAAGAAGGGACAAAGTATGGCATAGAATGAACATTGTATTGGGAAACAAATGTTAGGAGTGCTTTCCAAGATTCCTCTCCTGTACACTACAGTTGGCATCTCAACTGGTGATAGGAAGATGCTAAGTGGAAAAATAGTTGGAGTGTGGGAAGGTGGGGCTTTAAAGCCTAAAGCAAAGTCCTGGGTGCTGTAAGCACAGTAGCTGAGGGCTTTATATGATCTAAATCTCACACAACCTACAGAATTAATACCCTTACCACTCATTTCATTCCCACAGATGGTTCTTGGTGTGGTCTTTAAATGAACTTCACTTCTTAAACACTAGTGAATTCAAAAATAGAAGATTTAAGACAAATGTCCTGAAGAGAAAACCCTGCAAAAAAGATCAAATTGTCTATACCTGCAAGCCAACATCCCTGTATCAAACTTCTGAAAAACAAGGAAGGCACCTGAAAAAGTTTAAAAGCATTAAAAAATCTGCTTTCATCTCTTTCTATACCTCTCAGGCATATTCCTCTGAGCATCACTAGCAGTAGAAGACTTGACACACAGATCTTAAATTGGATTGAATTCAAAGGGAGTGAAATGCCTCGACGTTTCCTGAGACTCTGGGAGAGGGGGCTCATTGGCTTAATTGGGAATTAAGGACCAGCAGCAAGAGTTTGCTCAGCACCTGGGAGGACAAAGATCATAGTTTGGACAATGAAGAGCACGTTTCTTCCCCCTGAAGACACTGAGAGAGCTGTCAGGGCTCCTCTGACAGCGCTCCAATGAGCCTGGAAGACTATGCTTTCGTCAGAACCTCTCTCATGGGGACCCTCACACCTGCTCCAGTAGATCCATCCTTCTGTGGCCACCTAGAACTGGTTTCAGTCAGAAACTCAGAAGGCTTTTAATGATGTGCATCCAGAAGACTGAGATTATGGTCTAATTAAAATCTAATCCACGTAGGGCAGTACAATATTTTAAAGAAGCCAAGGATGTGGTCTCCTTTTTGTTCCTTTTTCTCTGATTAATAATTTTAATAAGATGGCTTAGAAAAGCTTGCCATTTCCTTTCCATTTTTAACAGCTATTCCTTCTGAACAAAACCCCACTGTTGGGAAAAAGGATTTCTTCCCCATGGCAACGCTGGGGTACTCCACACAAAGAAGCACCTAGCAGTTTAGTTCACATTTTTTAATAACATGGCACAATTTACATTACACAAGTCTTCGCTGATGAGGAAACATGCTGAAGATTGAGAGCCGCTTCACTTTGCTTTTCACATAGGATCTAGAAAGGACTTTATTACATACAGGATAAACAGCAAAAAGGTTTGTATATAACAATCTCTTTACAATACTGAAAGCTACCACTACGGTTCCAGTGTACATATTCCTCAGGGTTGGGATTTTTTTGGATTTTTCCTTTCGTTCGTTAAAAAAAAAAAAAAAGAAAAAAAAAGAAAAAAAAAAGAAAAAAAAGAAACCACCGCACGACATCTGGAGTTCACAAAATCTGAAGCTCACAACTAAACCTTCAGTTGACTACTAAAATAGATCTCTGATCATTAGAAACAACTGTCTGTAGTTAACTTTTTTCTTTTTTTTTTTTTTCCTTTTTTTTTTGCCAAAACAGGGTAACAACTTCAGATAGCACTTTAATACACTAGAAGACCAATGGAACTAATTTTATTTCATACATATATTTTACAGTCCAGTAGACAAGATAGTGAATTCTCTCTGATAAAGTCATATTCTCTCCAAATATTTAGACAAGAAACTTAATGCATTATAAAAAAGTGTGCTATGAAAAGACAAAGATTTCAGAAGATTGATGCATATTTTTAAAAAGGACCATGTTCTTCATGTTATTTCATGGCTTCTGTGATTAGGGAACAACAAGGCTGGCCTGTTAACTCTTCACAGACTTTATTACCAACTGAAATACAATAAATTGCATTATGAAATCTGCAATGGAGTTCATTAATTAAACACTGATCCACAGTGAAAACATATCCATCATTTAGAAAAGTATTCTTGTAGGATTTGGTGCAATGTAGCTAAAAATCCCTTAACACAAAAAAAAAGTGTGTGCACAGATAAAAATGACCCACTGGCAATAAAACCAGACATGAATGGCTATAAGCAGATGCTCTTCCAGAAAGAAATCCGACATGTTAAGTGACAAAAGTTCTGGAAAAGATCCAGCATTTGATTATTCCTGTTTAACCCAGATGAATGTGACCGAAAACCAATTGGCCATGACTTCAGCATCAGTGGTTACAGAGCACTGACCCTGACGCCGTGGCAGGGGCACACGAGCTCCAGTGACCTCAGCAGCCTCATGCAGGGCTTCAGACAGAAAACTACACCTCTTAACAGGCTGCTTCTTCATCAAAACAAGCAAGAGAAAGAGGCTCCTATTAGAAATGAGCTTGTTCAGGGAAAATATGACTTTAATTATGTTGTGTGTTGAAAAGGCTCCTTTGAGTTATAAAGGCTTTTGTGAAAAGCCTTAAATTCATTGCATAGTTGAAGGGGTTTAGCTGTCTATAACAATATATGTAACACAGCATAAGCAGACTGTGTTGATCAATATTAAGTTTGCAAATAGCACAGTTTAAGAAGTATTAATGTATTATGTTACTTAATTTTATCTATTTACATTTGTACAAAGTAAAGCTTTCATCTTACCCTTTTTGCATATATGAACCATTAACCCATGAAGCAATCTTTTTACATAAATATCTACAATTGACTTCATTTCTGGTCTGAAAGAGCTTTGTAGGGTTGACATTGGTGGTGGCTTGTTTCTAGTCAAATCACTCAGATTGATGTCTTGTTCTTCAGTTCAAATATTGAAATTCTTAAACTAGAAATAAAATAGAGTAGGAGACACGAGGAACGTATGGACTTGGCTAAAAGATCTGGAAAATTTCAACATATAATATACAAAAAAAACCATTTCAAAATCTTTGCACTCAGGTCTATACATATTGTACAGTGGGTCATATCCCCAGTCTGTAGCAATGACTAGTAAGAAGGTCTTTATATTATGTTCATGTACAACGTTTTTGTCCCTCTTTCTGTGGTTTTTATTCAGTCTCACTCTGTTTATCGAGCTTCAATGTCCTTGAGGGTGTGAGAGGGGGGCCTCTCCCTCATCTCCGTGGACAGAGGAGTAGTCCTTCTGGGAGACCCAGGCCGAGGTCCCAGCGTGGAAATAAGAGGCGGAGGGGCACTGAGAGCTGCTGTGGGGGGAGTTTTGTTGAGGATGCCGTTCTGGTGTGCCGTGGGGGGGCTGACTCGGGGGTAGTGCATGCTGGGGAGACCCGGGGTGATGAGGCTGGGGTGGGGCAGGTGCCCGTCCAGGGCGGCCGGGTGCACCGAGTGCAGGCGCGCGTGCTCGTAGTCCTCCCGCAGCATGTGCAGCCGCTCCCTGTCGTCCAGGTGGGTGCCCCGCTCGTGCTCACGCCGAGGGTCGACAGATAGAGGGTGGTGGTGATGGTGGTGGTGGTTGTAGTCGTGAGGTTCCCGATCCCTGAACGACCTGTCTGCTTCATACAGTCTTGGCGTGGAAAGACGGTGAAGGGGGTCATTCCTTAGCAAAAAGTCTCTGCCCAGGGGGTCTCTCCGATGAATATCCAGCTCTCTGTATGGATCTCTCAAGGGATCCCTCATTGGGTCCCAGTGGAAAGAAGGATAGGGGAAACGTTCTCCACCAGGAATTGGGCTAATTCCCATAAAAGGGGTCATCATGCGAGTCCTATCCAGGCCACTGATGCTGTTCATGTGATGTATTCCAGTTACACCTACAGTCATGGGCATAGACACTAGAGGACTTGGATGGACGTTGGATGTAGATATAGGTGGTGGCTGATCAGATGACCGATGAGTCTGAGGTCCCTCAGGTTGAACATCATGGTCTTCCTTTCGCTCTTCCTTCACTTTGACTTCGTTGCTTTTCTTGGGATTCTCGTATGCCGGCTCGTTCTTCCTCTCGGCCTCGCGGTTTGAGGTGCTGTTGGGCCTGGTGCTCTCCACAACGGGGGGCCTGGCATAGGGGGAAGGAACCCTGGGCATCTGCTTAGACTCTTCCACCACTCGGCTTTCATGGCTCAGGCCTTCTTTCTCCGAAATATAGTTGTCCTTCACCTTGTGCTCTTCAACATTAATTTCCTTCCGGGATTCGGAGTGATCCCTCTCTCGTTCTTTGGGTTTCTCTTTCTCTCGGACCTCGGGGTTCAGATGGCTCCTGATCTGCTCGTTTGAGCTGCGGTTATGTCCGAGGGAATTTACTGGATGGATTGGTGCTGGCGAAGGATGGCTGGAGTGTCTTTTCTCAATGCTCTCCCTACAAGAAAGAGGAGTGTGACAATGAAGGCATGAGAAGCTCTGCAGGTAAAACAAAGCATCAGGTGTCTGGCTCTCTGCTCGTGGCTTTGCAGAGAGTTGGTAACATGCACCATTTAATGCACCGTGCCTTTGGCACACCCAAAACACCAGAACATCCCATCTCTAAACTTGGCCTGTTCTATTATCTCATGCCAGGAGAAGAAGATCCCAAAGCTGCTTTATGAATAATCTGATTGAGATCCCAAAGACTGAAGTCCACAGAAGGCTCCCATGGGAATCCAGCTCTAGGGCACACATTTCCAAGACAATGGCCTTAAATGTTTGCAAAGAGAGAGAAAAGTAAAAACATACTAATTTCATTCAAAAAAGTGAGATAATTAAATCCAAATTATGTGTTAGTAGTATTTTACCTGCTTCTTCTATTAGGAATATATTTGGGAAAACAGATGACTTTTCTCTCAACTGACTATTAAAAACATTTCTAGACCTATATATGTTTGCTCATTTCTCTTCTCCATTCTCTACAGATGTGTAGCTTTTCAATTTATTTCTGACAATTCAATTTACTTCTTCAAACTGAAAACAAAAGCCTCTCAAGAAACCAGTACTGCTGGTGACAACCCACCTCTCTGAGCAGGTAGAGACTTCCCTAAGTGTGCAATGGCCTCAGTGCAAGTGTTTTAACAGAGCTGGCACAGATTGTGTGACCACTTCCTCAGCAGGCAGGGACAGGGCCAATGCTAGGAAGTCTCAAAATACTGCGAATTCATCACTCTTTCAAACCTATTTATGGTGTCCAAAAGATTAGAGAATTACTGTCTGGCAGAGGACAAAATCCTAGATATGGGAATGGGTTCCGTACCCATTATTTTCAGGAAGCAGTGTTGACAAGGACTTGTGATGAGCAACACTAAATAAAAAAGCTTTCCTATTTATAACTAAAAAAATTCATACGGTTAATCTAATCCCTCAGTTCCAATGATTTTAACCTCCTACTAATTTCAGTTGATCTCTAAGTTGGAGTCTCTCAATAAAGACAGCTCCAGATACTCGGTGTTGGACACATCTGTTTGCCGAGCATGGAAATTCTGTTCCATGTGAGATGGACAGTGTGCTGTTAGAGGCAAAAATTATTATGGCCATAAACTAAACCACAAGTTCCACCTCAACATGAGAAAGAACTTCTTTCCATTGAGGGTGGCAGAGCACTGGACCAGCTGCCCAGGGAGGTCTCTCAGGAGACAAACCCCACCTGGATGCATTCCTGTGTCACCTGCTCCAGATGACCCTGCCAAGGGGGTTGGACTGAATGATCTCCAGAGGTCCCTCCCAACCCCAGTGATTCTGTGACTCTGGGAAAAGTGAGGGGTAAGCAGTGAGGCCTCTGAAGTCCCCAGCAGCTCCAGTTTCCATGGTTGCTCTTTGGGTGCTGCTGAGCAAGGTGTCCCCTGAACAGGCTGGCATGAGGACACAGGGTGACATCACTCTGCACAAGATCAGCAATACTGGCTGCCTGAAGGGCAGCTCAGAAGGAGAAGTAGACACTTGCTCCTTCACTTACACAATTTCTGCTGCCTGCTTTTCTTGCTGAGCTGAACTGCCTAAGATTTCCATCTCTAGGTACTTCTGGACGGTGAAACTGCAGCAACTGCAGAAAAAAAATGTCTTTGAGAAGGAAACTCTCAGTATTATAATCTCACCAGAGGCATCTTTTGCTATGTCTGGGCTGAATTGTTGAGACTGTCATTTTATGGGCCATGTCTTAGGGACCTCCAAGAGTCCAGAATGTGAGTGTTAGAAAACATTTGGAAGATGGAGCATTTGGTAGCAGAACTGCCAAGTCTGCACTGTCCAACAATTAACTCCCTGGAATCAGGTTCTGCTTTGACTGACTGTGACCTAAACAGTCTGGAAATCCCATCCTGGTCTAATTTCCCTCCTCTTGCTTTCCACTGAGAGTTGAGGTGTTCAATTTAACAGCTTCCAGATCTGGACACACGGAGACCAAGTCAAGCTCCAAATGAAGGATTCCCCATTTGATGACTCAATTCTTTTACTTTGCTGGAAAAACATTGGCTTGTGGGCTCTGCAATATCTAATATTTTATTTATTTTTCTCATGGGACTAGTTCAGAGGGCACCCTTAATTGCTTTATTTCACTAGGAAAGCCCATTGAGTCCTTTCACTGATATTTAATCAATTTTCCATGTAATTGATGTATTTTAAATGACACATAAAATTTAGAGAAAATAACAGGCATTTTCTGTAATTAAAGAAAAATATATGTGCAACCAAAATAACATATTCCTTTGCCAGTTGCATCTTACTCAATGACAGCGTTATATCATCTCAAGAGCCTATTGATTAGACAGCTCATTTAAGTGAACTCCAAGTAGTCCAGTGGTCAGAGAAGGCATTTTTTATCCTCAGATACATCAAGGGCTCCTTAGCTTAAAAATATGGGAACAGCTCTAAGCCACTTCCTCCACAAAAGGAGGCACTTAAGATCATGTTCCCCAATGAACTTATTATTACATAAGACAAGTTTTGAGGCTGCACTGAAAAACACTGAATTTCTTATGCTGAGGACTTTGCTTTATTTTACGTCGATAGAAAGATCAAGAGATTCTTGGTTGGGTTGTTTTTTTTTTAATGCTCTAGGTTTACATACACTTAAATGCCATTATTAAATTGGAAGAGCTCAGTGACATCTTTTAAAATACCACTGAGAAAGAACAAATCCTTTTTTTTTTTCACATTAGCTATTTTTACTGGGTTTTCTTCCCCTAATGCTGGGCTGGAATAAGAGAGTCTTTAAAACAAACAAATGAAAAACCCCTCCATAACTGCAGACAGAATATCCTGAGCTGGAAGGGACCCACAACATTCCTGACACTGTTCTTAGTGGGGCAGAGCCATGCCTAGAGGTAGCTCTGAGATACCTTTCCACTGAAGGCAGAAGGAATTGAGATCAATGCTTTTGGCTTCATGGCCCACTTCAAGGCTGATAAAGTTAGACCCTTGACAGGACAATTTTGAGATTAAATCATCCCCCTGGGTGTGATTCCCAGTTCCTCCTGTTTGGGCAAATTAGCTTAAAATAGGTAACAAAGGCTGGGAGCTCAACTAGATGGAGCTCATCTTCCCCCTGCAGGTGCCACTGAATGTTACAGGGGTAGGAGAGGCTCTCAAACTCTCCAGACTTTTTCTACACAGGGAGCACGACTCCAGGAGGGGATTCTCAGCATCATCTCAAACAGGCAACAGTGGGAACATGCTGCAAAGTGCAACTCTCCGACCCCCCCCGGCACGGCAGCACTAGATGGGCAAAAACATCATTGCACTGGACTGGAAGGCAGAGTTGTGCACAAGTATGAGGTATGAATGATGCTTACTGGGAAGCAATCAAATTATTGCAAAGAAACATGTTCTGGGCTATGATATGGAGTTCAGGCAATGCCAAAGCAGCTCGCAAGGAATGTGTTTTGGAAAGGGATTTTCTTCAGCAGGAACACTTCATCAGAAAACAGCAAAACAGCAACCAAAATAATCACATAACTCTAGAGGTTACCCAAATCATTAGTAACTAAAATGCTTTGCCATTCAAGCCAGTAAAGTTACTCACATGCTTAAACATTTTGCAGGGCAGAATCCCCAATTTGTAACAGCAATTTCTTTTGAAGCATTAACACCAGACATGAAAATAATGAAGCTATGCTACCAAACAGAAAATATTCCAAATGGAAAATGTAGGTGAAAAGATCTGTAGTTTGTCTTGCTTTTACAACAACACAGAAAAGCTCTTACATGTATTTTTAGAATATCTAATGTGTTAGCATAACTTCTTTTAGAAAAGGCTACTAATGCTTATATTTGGGTTAGTGACAGAGAAGTCAGAAAAGCACATCTCCTAAATATTCTTTAATGTTAAAAAATTAGAAACAAATAGCCATTATGTAGTAAAGTAATGTGCAAACTTAACAGGAAAGCCATTAAGCCACAACTGAAAAAAGCTGAAATCAGCCTCTCTACATTTTTCCAGGAAGGCATGACACTTGCTGAATGGCAAATTCTTATAATTTGGTACTTCACTGTTAAGAGGAATTGTTAACTGTATAATGGGAACAGTCCTGACAAAAAAAATATGACCAGGTTTTACTTTCCATTAACCCTTCCCAGCCTGGACATGTTAGTGTGCAAGTCCATGTCAAACACTGAAGAGAAACTGTGCTTGAAGGTGTGTAAAGGCAGTGCATGTGGGGGGGCCTTTTGGAGGGGATTAAGGTGCATTTCATGAAGTGCATGCTCTGAACCTTCCTGTGGCATTGGCACAACATCCCCTGTGCCTTTCAGTGTTAGCACCTCACACCTTACCACTGCTCCCTCTGGCCAGGCTGCTTTGGAAGAGGGAGGAAGCGTTATTTCTTTGGCAGACAAGGTCCAATTGACAAAGTTATTGAAGCATTTGAAGGTGCAGATACGTGTCTGATGGACTTCAGAATCCTTTTTTCCATCCTGTCAGGCACTATCTACACATTAAATCTTCAAGAGACCTATGACAATGTGACTCACAAGGTGACAGACAGGGTGTGTGGGTCTGGTTCTATTCCCACCTGCCACTGCCTGAACTCTGCTCCAGCAGGGCTCCTCTGGATGAAGTGCAGTGCAAGTGGGAAGAGAAACAGGGGAAGTAGGAAACACCTGAGTTAGGAACTTCTTCCACGGTGTCTCAGGCAGCTCCAGCTGTGCCTCTAGTGCAGCTCTGGGTTCCCAATGTGCCAGGCTGGGAAGGGTTAAAAGCGGAACGGAGCCCCAAGCTTTGAACTAGACAATTCTTGGAAGTTTTCTTTCGTACCTTTCTTTGTCATCTTTACTAACAGATGAGTCTCGTTTATCTACATCTCTATCTCTGTCATGAGCTGCAGCAGATGAACTGCGCTCCAGCTCTCCTGGCTTCAGCCAGGGCGGAGGGGTCGGGAACGAAGGAGGAGTTCGGTGCAGTCGGTTCCAGGGCTCGTGAGGGTTGCTAAAGCTCTGCATACTGGGGCCATCCTTGTGGCCGAACACTGAGTTGGGTGCTGAAATGGTGAAGTGGAAAACAAAAAGGTTTAAGAAAAAGGTATGCTCTAGTGAAGGTACTTACCAAAACAACTTTTACAGCACTCAGAGTTAAAATGAATACATATTATTGGGAGCTGGAAAAGGAAAGGAGATTAACAGAGATTCATTAGAGGGTCTCATTCCTAAAAAATGGGCAGGCATCTGACAGCTCTTTTAATTGGAAAGGGGAATGCTGTAGATAAAATTGACAGGGGATGAAGGAGGAAGATAAAAGTGGCAATGATCATTATTCCAAATATTTTGGAGACATCAGGAAATGACCATTATACGGACTATAAATAATGGAACTTGTTGCATTTGATCCTGAACCAAAACAAAATAATATGTGACCAAAACCATGCCAGATTTGAAGGATGGAGAAAGTGAGTGATTTTTACAAGGATGATCTTTTGTGACTGCCCAAATCTAGAGAAATGCTGATGATCCTGGACTGATAAATGCAGGTCAGTGATCTTTTCCAGACACATGGCCTGGATTACTGGTGAGAAAGGAAAAAAATAAAATCTTTCCATCCCCAGCTGGGGATGCTGCACACAATAACTACTTCTGAACATGCAACAAACCCCTGGGAAATTTCACAAGGACTTAAAGGTTCTGTATTTTTAAATTTTTTTAAATAAACAATGTAACGGTGACATTTAGCACTCCGTCGAACCCAAACCATTAAGTAATTAAGGGAAAATGATTTACTGATGAGTGAAAAAGGTCGCTTTGCAAATTCCCACCTCTTAGTGGTACGTGGTCTAATCAACTGGTAAAACAGACAGCAAACAGCCCCCATCACTCCATATTCTCCTGAATTTCACAGCAAAAGAGGATTCAAAGCCAAAGGTACTCACTGACTGTGGGGTTTCCGAGCCCCCCGAAGGCGTTGCTGCCCACGGCGGTGAGGCCGCTGAAGGACGCCGGGCGGTTGAAGGGCTCTGCAAACCAACACAAAGAGCTCAGGCTCCCTGCAGCTTGGGAGTTCTGCCACAGCATTACTGTGTCACCCTCCTGCATCCCAGCGCTGTGCCCGGCAGTGGTGGAACGTGGTCCTCCCACAGCACAGCACTGATTGGGAGGGGCTGGCACAGAACAGCGGGGGTGTGTTCCTGTGTTCCTGTCCCCTACTACAAAACCCTCCCCTTCAAAGAAAACCAAGAGGTTAAAATATACACGGTGCTGCATTTAAAACCTGCAAACATCTCCATTTTTACTTCCTTTTAGTTCCTTCTAGTTCAATTCCATGGTTTTCCTCAGGAAACCTCCCTGGCTTAGTAAGACTATTATTAACTGTGGCAACTGCGCTCCAAACACCCTCAGGCCATGTCTCCTAAACCAGAGCCAGGATATAAATAAAATGTCCCATTACACTGATGTGTTGTGCTGACCTGACAATTCTGGAATTCTCCTGGTATTTATTGCTAATACTGTATGAAAAACTAGTGTGGACTGAAAAATGCTGCGACAATTCTTTTAGTAGTCAATGCACACAGGCTATAGGAAAGTCATATAAGCAAATTCTCAATTTATTTTGGAGCAGTCTAACAATTTTGATGAAGCCACTTCTGATAAATAACAGCACAGAGAGAAGGAAGCCCAAACCCTTTTCTATAGGCAGCAGAGTCAAAATGATAAACCTGCACTGTGTGTCTGCTTTGTCAATTTGTGACCCTCCCAAATCCTTCCCTATGCAAAATAAAATGCCAATTTAGTGTCTTGATTTCAGATGCTTCCCATAAGGAGCAGAGCAACTTATTACAACAGCAGGGAGTCAGAAGGGAAATAACAACACCTGGTAACTTGGGTGCTTCTGGTTTAAAATGTGTATTCACCAGTTTTCACTAACAGACACACCTGAGGCCAGATCACAACATTTTAAGGATATATTTCCCACTCACTTTAATAGAAAACCAGATATCTAAGTAGTAGACAGGAAAAGAAACACCTCTATGATCCAAAGCCTTGACCCTAAGGCACTTTTTTTGGTTGGTTATAACAGAAATCCCATGAAACCCAACCAGCCCTGTCACTCTGCATCTCTAATGTCCAGACTCTTTCAGAAATATTTCAAAACATGCTGTCAGTGACACTGGTATGTGTGTTTTGAACTGCTACCTGGTTAAAGACTAAACTTAAATGGCTAAAATGTGCAATTTGTAAAGGTTGAGCAGGATACTCCACACAGGGAATCTGGAGTGGTCTCAATGGCCAATGTCTGAGTCAAACTCACCAGTATTTCCAGAGAGAACCTACCTAAGTGAGCAGCTGGGTTGAGGAAGTTGCTGTGGTGAGGTGGTGGGCCAAAAGGGGTGCCAGCTGGATGCCCCCCACCTGCCAAAACAAAGCAAAATGGGTGAATTCCCAGCAAAAGCTCAGAAAGGGACTTGCTGTGCTCTGGGCTTGACCATCAGTTCTTATTTCTCTCAGGTGAGCCCAGAGTGCTGTGATTGTGGGGTCAGGATCTCATGCAAATAGCAGCTGCTTTTCCAAACAGAAATTCCCAGTTAAAGGGGTGGGAGGGAATGAATGTTTCAGTACAGAAAAAAAACCAAAAAACAACACATGTGAAATACAGTTTATTTCCAGCATCTCATCTCCAGGATGCACTGGACACCACTCTGCGAAGAAACCTATCTCCATTTACCACCTGTAAATACCCCTGACACTGCAGCAGGTTGGGCCTTTGTTTTAAAAGCATGCACAATCATTTTGAAATATTTATCAGGGGATGAGAATAATTTTGAAATATTTATCAAATAGACTAATAGCCCCTGGCATGTCTTGCAGAGAGTTCATAAGCCAAAGCATATGGGAAAATCCTGGCAAGGATTAGCATTTTAATGAGCACGGAGCAAGGAGGGGATTTCACTGCTCGGGACTCACTGGCTGTGGAGAAGAGAGTCGAGGGCCGGGCCAGGTCATGGGGGTGGTGAATGGCTCCAAAAAGGCTGGGACCCGGTGGCCTGCTCAGAAATTCCGGTTTCAGGCCGAAGTCCAGCTTGTGTGGATCCGACTGCATCTGTTTCTGAAAGGGAAACACAGGGTTTGCAAGACACTGTCGGAAAACGTAACAGCAAAGGCACTATCTGAATGATGTGGGTGTAGCAGTTCATTCATACTGATGTTTTAATAGGAATATCAGTTTTTTGGGACCCCCAGCATGGGTGCACAGCTGTTTTCCTGGAAGGCAGATCTAGGGCAAAGAGGGAAAAGCTCCTGCATATTTCCTGCAAAGTTCACCTGTGTTTTCACATCTGCTCACATCCACCCTCCAGGGTGTTCAGCACAGACCTGCCTTCAACAAGAAACACAAAACTCTCTGAGGAGGCCTCAGACACTTGCTGAGCTGAAAGAATAGGTCTGTCTTATAATAATAAAACAAGATGTTAGTTTGGCCCTGACCCCAGGGGTGGGCAGGAGTGTTCAAAGCTGGGTGACAGCCCGAGCTGTGCCAGGCAGAGCTGCCCCTCAGCCCAGGGATCACACAGGGATGGCACAGCCCAGCCAAGGGACACCGGAGCCTTTAATTTAACTGTGAAGCTGCCACCAAGAAATGCAGTGTATCCCTCAGTGCCCCTCAGGCTGCAATTAGGGGCTAAAATGACCCAGATGACAGATGAAGAGCGTTTGATCTAAGGAACTGCAGCCTCACTTTGGCTGCTCACACTCCAATTCAAAATGCTGCATGTCCCTGTGTTTATTTCCATGTATGAGAATCAGCAGCCTCCCTTCCCTGAGGGCAATTTGCTGAGGTAGCTGGATTGTGAAGGATAAGTGGGTGAAGGATGGGCTCTTCTTTGTGCCACATCCTCATTTCAGTGGTGCCAACTCCAGTAGTTTTACAGAAGGAAGGAAGAGAAAAACCAAATTCCCAATGACCTGTGCTGCCAGAACTCCCTAAACACAGATTGCTGATTAATTGTGCAGGTCAGCTGAAAGGATTTACAAATGGGTAACCCTGAACCAGGAGATCTTAACAGTAATTCTGGAACAAGCTATGCTTTATAAATCAGTATTTAATACTGTGCCAGCCCGGAGTACAGACTATTACAATGATATAAATATGCATATTAAAAAGTTATGATCAAGTTAATGTGCATGCCTAGGAGCTGTTTTTCAAGTGCTACTAATGTGTCTGTAGTTATGAGAACAAAAAAAAAAAAAGAAAGAAAGAAGAAAGAGAAACAAAGGCATTATCTATGTTTGGAGATAAGGGCCTGCAAGGACACTGAAACGGATGGCAAAGATGGCCAAATAAAGGTCATGTCTTTTAAGAAAGTAGCACTGAAGTGCTTTAATAGTTAAAAAAGTTCAGCAAATGCCTCAGCTGAAGCCTGCATGCCAGATTTTTATGCTGTGAACTCTTTTTATTCTTCTTTTTAACAACCAAGTTATAAACCCCTGACAGGCATTACTCAGAATAGCAAAAGCTTTAATTGCAGCCATATGAACGGTGCTGTTCTAAGTAATGAACAAATCCCTGTCTGAACAGGAACAGGAGTATCATGGATGTGTTAAAAGACTTTTGAATGTGTTGGGTTACCTTAAAATAGCACCAGAAAAAACAGTCAGGTTTCTTTTATCCCCAGCTGCTGTTCAGGAGAGCACCCCTCTTTGCTGCCAATCCTTACAATGCATTTCAAGGCCAGGAAACGTGTAACACCTTCACTTGGTGCCCACTAAAATCAATGTAATTGTCTGCACTGATGTGAGATCGGGCCATAAGGCCTTTCCTAGAAGAGAGAAGGCCAATTACGGAGCACAAATCCTGTCCTGAGCAGTGGTGAGTCTGAGGAGGAGTGTAAATGTGCCTTGTGCAGCCCTGGCTTTGCCTGTGGAACTCCCCGGGCGTGCACAAAGGTTACCCAGGTCTTGCTGCAGAGGCACGGGCAGGCAAACAGCATCCACAGCTGCATGCAATTTTTCCTGAGGTCAGGAAGGTTGTGTTTTAGAGTTTCCCATCCTGCCTGCTCCTCCAGTGCCTGCTGTTGCCCTCTGCAAGCAATTACTGGGCCAGGTAGTTCCAGAGCCTTCTACACTTCTCAGCAGTCTGGTGGCACTGCAGCCAGCTGGAAAGCTCGGAGCAGATCTGGGCTATTCCCTGCTCTGTGGTCAGGCAGCACCTTCAGCCTGTGCAGGACAAAAGGCACCTTCACAGCCGGGGGTTAGAAGGAGAAATTGTCCTCTATGAGCCTTCAGCCAGAGGTTGCCCCTTCGTGGTCACACAGAGGGACACAAACCAAACCCGTGCACCTATTCTAGACCAGACCTCATTTCTTGACTGAACTGAGATAGTGAAACACATTTCTCAATTATTCTTGAAATGTTCGTTGTGCACAGCCTCAAAAAGCCAAGTAACATCCTTTCCTGTCCTTCTGGGCTTTATTCCTGGGGTTTTTTAACATGCAAGGTAGAAAAGGATTAGGTAAAAGAAATGGCTGCATGAAAATGGCATTTACTATGAGTTATAAATACAGTGATGTGACCTCTCTCTGAATATCAAATCAAGGAAGATTCAAAGGACACAGACAGCATGGGAATAATAATTTCATTTCAAGAAAATACCTTTTCAATAAAATAGAAAAAAAAGGACATATAACTCTCTAGGTCTATAATCTTGTCTTTTTTGATAATGGGAAGATGAATGAAGATCACTAGCAGGGGAAACATAAGGAAGCAGAGAAGAGAGATATGTCTGCTGCAGCAAATTAACCTGTCAACCTTGTTTAAAAGGGTTATTTTTAAACTCTATTAGCTGCAGGTTTTTGTAGCTGTTCAACATCTTCATATTCTTGTAGCAATACCTTATACACCTCAATTGCACAAACAGACTGCAAAGTGCTGTGGGTTCCCTGGTAATTTTAGTTTCTAACTCAAGTGATTGACTTCTGAAGCACAATCAGTGAAGAACAACCTTTCCTTACTTAGTGAAAAACTTTAGGAGCAACATAGGATTTTTCAGTGACAAGTAGAGTGAAAATACTACAAAGGGAAAGAAACTTCACAGAGTCCATGTGCAATGAAAATACAGTTACAGTAATAGAATAGAATAGAAACACCCTCACTATCACATGGATAGACTGTTTTTCTCAGACTTTTGTTTCAGGAGAGCCCAAACTGCCCACGGCCCTCACCCTTGAAGTCTCAAAGCTTCAAAAATAACTAAGGAAATACTTCCTTCCCTTAAGTTTCAGTGCAATGAGAGTGTCTGATAACACATCACCTGAGGGGCTGTGTCTGCCTGAGCAGCCTGGACTCATCCAGGTCCAACCTCCAGCCGTGTGAAGGAAGACTGATGGGAGCTGTGCAGCCACAGGAGAAATCTTCCTGTGCCCCCTGCTGACCAGGAACATGACTAAGAGGAACGGGATACACATGCTTTGCTTCTCCAGACTGAAAAAAATCCCATCTTACATTTGTGTCCTCAGCCACAAGTAAAAGCAATGTTGTAGCTCACAGGCACACCCACCTCACCCTTCCCAGCTACAAACTGGTGGTTATTGCCCAAGATCTGGTGTCCTGGCTCTGGAGCATCCCAGACATTTCGTTGGGAGTGTACTTTAGGTTTTCATTCTGATAAACCAGCTCTCTGAATTGGGGGTTATGCTGTAATGCTGTGCATGGTTAATTTAGCAAAGCAGGGGCCATGCCATAGAACTGCTCAAGTGAGAGGTAAACCCTTCCTCTCACAGGTTTTCTCTGTGCCCTTCATCCAAAATTCAGGTGTGCCCCACCACTGACCTTGACTTTCTGTTGGTGGTGGTAGATCTGCCAGGCGATGTGGACGTGCATAGCACACCACTTCCCAGGTTTCTGGAAAAACAAAACACATGAATCAGCAACTTCCAAAAACCTGTGGTGCTTTATCCTAGTTCTAGAGCCGTTATCAACCCTTAACCCAGCCTGGTTTGGTCCAGGCCATTCCCCCACCAAAGGGTCTCCCTTCAGGGCCTTCCCTCTCAATCCTCTTGGGAAACCAGAAATGAAAAACCTTTGTCCCTCGCTAAGAAGTTTATCTTGGATACCCAGGAATGCTCCTGTTTTACACACTCCTGTGATCCTCTGATGCCACTGGCTGAGAATGCAGCTTGTGCTGCTGAGGTCAGTGAAGCCGTGTTCCAGCCGGCAGCTGCTGCACAGCTGGATTGCTCACCACTGCACACTGAGCTCATTCCCACAAGTGCAGCTATGCCAAGACTGGCATTTCCACCGAAAGATGAAAATTAAAGCAGCTTAAAAGGTCACTCCGGTTTTCAAAATAAATCTGACTCCCTCATAAAATTACTGGTCTGTACCTCCAAGACTTGAGCACATAAATGTACTGGAAACACTGGAGGTCAGTCCATTCGCTCTGGGAGGGTTTTTGCACCCTTCCTGTCACCGTGGCTTTGAGCCCCGGGGAGGAGAGAGGGAGGGAAGAACCAGAGTGTTTGTTATGTCTCCTCGTTGATTTTGAACTCCATTTCCAGCACTGCTGGAAACTCTGACTGAAAAAGACTCATTGAGGATACACTTTTCCCAATTTTGTTACTTCGAGGTCTGTAGTAACTACACAACTAGTGATTCCTGCAGATTTAAAAATTATCACAGGAATTCAAGAAGCTCCTTAAGCTACTTGTAAATGAAATGTTTCACAAACTATGGCACATGGTCTGCCTTGTATTTTTAGGTGTGTATCAACCAATAATTAAATCACAAAAAAATTAAACCCTTTTTCACACACATACTCCCCTAAACTGAAGCCTTTTGCTAATTCACAACTGGCTGTGCCAGTGATTTCATAAGTTCACTTGGTTGGTTTGATCAAAATCTAAATCTTCTTCTTGAATACATTGAAAAATTAACAAAAAACCCTTTGGGATGACCGATAGATGGATCTTTAGATCCTTATTTCTAAAATATTTTGTGTTTGAAGTGGACTGTCTGTCCATACTGGACAGTAAATACCTAGGTGGGATGTACCATACTGAATAACACTGAAAACACCCAGTAAATAATAAAATGCAAAATCCTTCGGTGTGCAGGGAAATGACAGGGGATCACTGCCAGGAACTCTAGAATTTGGCTCAGGAAATGATGATAGAGGGACTATCAATATTTAACCTCGATTATTCATGTGAGGGGCTGCACGAGAAGCAGAAAACTTCCAACTTTGAAACTCTGCGTTGCCCTTGAGTGATCACAAGCTGCAGGACTGACCATCCTGCTCCCAAATGAGGGGTAAAACACCCCAGATGACACATGGCAGCACTGATTTGCAATTATTCTGCTGCTTCAACCTGGTGGGACCGAGCCAAGCTCGACAAACTGTAGCACAAGAAGATTTCTTACCCTCAACATGGGCCTGAACGGATCTGTCAACTGTGAAGAAGAAATGACAGCTTGGTTACATGCCTGTCACTCAAACAATTGCTCTAATTAACAAATTTGTATTGCTTCATTAAGAGACAAAATTAAAATGTTATCATTTTACTTTCAAATGAAGCCCTTCCGGATAATAATTAGTCCTTGGCCCCCGTCCCCGAGCGTGGCCCTCCCCCCTGGGCTGTTGTACCTGAGTGTTGACAAGCAACTCAACAAGGCTCACACAGAGCTCTGTCCTCTGGCATCAGCTTTAATTTGTTGATTTAATGCTACAAAAATGGCTGGGTAACTCTGCTGAAGAAAGCACAGATCTCTCCTTTGGGCAAACTTCTGTTGTCTTCCAAAGCTGCTCGGCTCATGAGCAGGCCGGAGGGTGGACAAGCCCCCTTCTCACAAGTTCAGTCCCACAGATTGGCTGGGAAGGGGCTGGAATGGGGTGTCAGCCCCTCACACCAGTGTGTCCATCACCAGCCGTGGCATCAGCTCCTTGCCTTGTGCCTCCCAGCAGCCACCACTGACGGACAGCCCGAGGTGTTCTCTGCCACAAATGGGCTTTGCCTTAATTATTTTTTCACACTGCAACAGATGTTGGTAAACAGGGGCTGGGTCAAAACCCAGTATTTTCATTACTACTTTTTATGTGGCCTGTTGGTTTGTTTTTGTTTTGGTTTTTTTTTAGTAAATTATTTTCTTATTGCCCTTTTTTTGCTCGTATTTCATCAGTTAAAGCCGGAAAATAAATTCAATTTATTGGGTATTGCTCATTTGTTTTGGATTTTCTGTTTTGGAATGCAATCCTAAAGGAGATTTATAGGTGTAGAAGGTGCTTAGCAGACGCAGTGATGGCACAATGAATCATCTTGAAATAATCGAAACTCAGGTTGAAAGGGAACATAAAGCTAAATGACTTCACGATGAGAGGCTCTAGTTATCTCTGCAATTAGATACATACACAAAAATGTGGCTCTTTTTGGTATAAAGCTCAGCCACAGCACCAATTCTGAGCAAATCAAAGTACTAGAATTTGGCATAACCCAAAACAGCCCTGCTGCACCTGACAGTGAAGCCATAGCACTACATGGAATTTTAAGGAGAGCTCCTCATTGCTTTGTTCAGAGAGTTCTGCTAAAAATGTGTCTGTGTGATGTTTCTCATGGCAAACAATGCCCATGAATTCTCACACACAAACAACCCACGAGCAGAGAACAGAAGGAGGCGAAGAGACCGAGTGCTGAGGCAATGAATGCTGCTCACCTCCCCGGGAACTCGGGAATCCAGAGGCACCAAGTGATCAATAAAGTGCATCTGTATTTCACTGGTGCAATCAATGCTACAGTAACCCAGGGAATAACTGCCATTACCCACATTAAAAACAATTACAGAGTACAAACACAAATCTTGGAGAGGTTTGTACAATTCTGCACTGAATTGGGCTCTTATGCCTTGACCCCTGGGGCTGTGGGGGAGAGCTGAGCCAGGAGAGGGCTCTGCCACTGCACAGGAGCTCTTTGACATCCTTCCCACACAACTTCTCCCATCCTCACTGACTGAAACAGCTCAGACAGCTTTAGTTTTAGGATATTAATTTGGACACTCAAGGCTTTCAGGAGGAATAGCTTCACTTGAGAAAAAACAAAACGTTTTTTACAGACCCGTGGATCTTTCTGGAGAAGGGTATGTGGGACTGTCCCAGGTCTGGCTGCAACATCAATAGGATTGGAAGTCTAGAAACACCACAGGGAAAGGGCATTATTGAGTGACACAGTGCTTGAAAGCAACAGAACGCGAAAAATAATAGTTCTTTATCATTACCACTGTCTAAGCCACAGAGATAAACTTCTTAAAGAGGAAAGAAGAACCATTATAATCCACTGTATTATCATCTCCATTTCCAAACTTCCTTTGTCCACCAACTTCCCATTATTTTAATCCAAAACACTGAGGCAACAGTGACTGTTTACACTGGAAAATCTTTCTAATACAGAAAACCTGATTAGGAACACATTTCTGACACGGAATCTGAAGCAGTATTCGGAGGAGCTCGTGCTCTGCTGCTCATCACCAGTGCACTGAGCACACAGAGCATCTCCTCAGTCACTGCCCCAGGGCCTCAGCTCCTTCCACAGGCACTGGCACCACACGGATACCAGGAAAAGTAACACCCAGTTGACAAAAAATGAGAGCTTTTCCCATGATTTGAATGTAAATAGTCAGTTAATAAAACAAAATGCAGCTTGGTGGAGAAAAAAAAAAACCAAAACAAAAAAATCAACCCAGCTCCCCTACATTTAGACAGAGCTTCTTCCTAGGTTAAGTGAAGAAAATAGAAATCAGCTACAGCATAACTAACAATTAAGAAGCAGGGCTGTTAACAGTCTGATTACCATACAGACAAAGAATCCCACTAATGAACTGCGATTTACATATTCAGTCATTAGAGTGGATGGGCCAATTTAAGGAAGAAGGTGTCTCCTCTGCAGACATTCCAGGCCTGATTTCAGGCTTTAGCTGCAAAGGCTACAGACTGTGGCTTCCTCCCACTGATAAACAAAGAGTGACTCCATGAAAATAAAAGAAAACCCCCCTGAACTCCTCACATTTCTCTCTCCCAGCTATCACACGTGAGGGGAGACCAATCAGTGTTCTTCACTGTGGTGGAGCTGGGAGCTAATTATGGAAATGAGTAAACAATAACGATCACCATTTCTAAAAATCCTGATTATTACATGACCTTTCATTAATGCACACTATCTCAGAACTAATTATGTTGCTTCTAAAGTGAACTATGCCATTATATATATAATTTTTTTCTAAAAAATGTTTGTATGTATCTGAACCTAATGAGAAATAACTTCTCTTTGTAGTAAATTTGGAAAAAGCCAATTGTCCCCCATGGAATTAGGCTGTAACTCAGACCCCACTGCTCCAGAATAGGAACCACGTCCAACCCCTGACCTGGGTCACACCGCGTGAGTAGTAAGAGGTAATTCCTGTCTTACCTTGGGTTGAAAAGCTCCTTGTAGGGATCCAAAGGGGCCAGTTGGAGGAATCATGGGAGGAATACCTGATACAGCTGGAGGATAGGAGTGAAACAGCTGGAACAGAAAGAGAAGAACATCAGTGCCAGCACAGGACAGGCAGCTGAGCCACACAGAGAAAACACTCCTGTGTAATAGCAGGAAAATGGTACATGGAGAAAACTGAGAAGCATCGAAGTGATCTCGTTGCAACAATGTTAGTTAAAGCATCAATGAGATGTTCACAGATGTCATGATGTTTAGAGCTTAAAAGCAGTTCCAAAATCAGGCAGCCAGAGCCTGTCCCTGCATTAGCCCAGCAGAGCGTGAGACAGACTTTGTTCCTTCAGTTATTAATTTTTAAATTGGAGAGAGGTTTTAAATGGTTTCGGTCTGTGAGTCCTTTCAAAAGAAAAGGCAGAATCCTGAGTTGAATAAGACTTAGAAATCTACTGTTTAAGTGGAAAAAACCCTTATGAGTTCTAGGATATTGTATCATTAAAACTCCATTAGTACCTTGGGATTTTAATGGTATGTGTAGGAAATGAGGAAAATATGCACAATTCTTACTTCATTAGCCTGTCTGAGAGGATATCCTGCCACATCTAATATTAACAGGCAGACAATCTGATTTGTTAAAAATTAGTATTTAAGCTAAGGCAGAACCCTCCAAAAAAGTAGGGTAATTTTTTATAAGGAGAGTCTGCCAAGCACAAAAATGTGCACATCTCCACTGACCTCCCTGCCCCCAGTGAGCAGAGAATTTAGTTTAAAAACACCAAAGGGTGCTTTGTAGTAGTGCAGACAATCCCAAGGGTAACAAGCAGGTAAACTAAATAAATAAACTCTTCCCTGTGAGGGTAGGGAGGCCCTGGCACAGGTTGCCCAGAGAAGCTGTGGCTGCCCCTGGATCCCTGGAAGTGTCCAAGGCCAGGCTGGATGGGGCTTGGAGCAACCTGTGACAGTGGAAGGTGTCCCTGCCCATGGCAGGGGGTGGGACTGGATGGGCTTTAAGGTCCCTTCCAACCCAAACCATCCTCTGATAACATAACATCCCAATGTGATCGTGTCCGTGCTCTGGCTGTGACCCTTTGCCTCACTGCTGTAACACAGAACTTTTCCAATTCCATGGGATTACACACCAAACTGCCTTCTGGTGGGAGACAGGGATTCAAAGCATCACAATCCAAATACATTCTCCCAGTGAAAGCTCTGGATCTAATGGGATGGCTCCCAGCTCCACTGGGACTGCCACCCAAAAACCCACTGGAGTTCTCCGGCTGAGACAAACCCCCTCTGAACACACCAAAGGCAAGCACTGTTTGCTACTTTTAAGATCAAATAAATGAGTTAATGGCCAATTGAACAGAAGCAGGACTGGGCAAAGTAAAAGACTGGACATGAAGGGCAGGAAAACCCCGAGGAAATCCCGTCCCAGAGTGAATCAGCATCACAAAGTTTGGATGGATTTGGTTATGCCAGGCATACACATGTGCTTTTTGTCATCCTTTTTTCCTTCCATTAGCTTATCTTGCAAGGTCATTTATTCATATTATATTCACTGATCACTGAGAAAATATTTCAGAGGTATCAGAAGATTTTCTCAGTTCAAAAGCATGGTATCAAACTTCTGTTCAGAATGTTGCTGCTGTTGTTTTTAATTCTATTTAATTGGGACCTGCTCCATGCAATGGTGCAGAAAACACTTTGAGATTTAGTTGATAGTGAACAGTAGGCATCTGAGAAATCATTAAGAGACACTTGTCCTCATTTACAATAACTTTTAATGAGTAAAATGTGCTTTAAATCCTCCAGTGTCTTCTGCATTTAATTCTCTGTGTAATGGACTAATTCCAAACGATGGGAAAAGACGTAATACTTTGTATTCTATTGGCTATGACTGATAATAAGGAATTATTTCCTTAGAGTTTTATAAGAACTGGTAAGTTAATTAAACGTGACCTTTCCTCAAGGGCAGAATTATTAATAAAATATAAATATTATAACTCCATGATCTCTTTGTATCAGTTAAATTCCTCCAGCTTTCAGGATATATCTTTTGTAGTCAGTGCTCCCTTTTTGCCCAGTATCCCTTCTCTTTTGAGCAGCAGTTTCCCTTTCCAGCTTTCTCAGGGATCACAGTAACCACAGCTCTCCTTGGCCGGGTTTGTGCAATGCTAAACTAGACCTGGCTGGAGGTAAAAGTAATGCCTCACTGTGCTAAAAGTGACTGTAAAATCAAAGATGCCCAGAAGGAAAACTGATTTCAACCTCAACATGAGTTTCTGTGTGAGCTGTGTTCCCTGTTCTGCAGGAGACGGGATTCTAGCCCTCAAACAGACCTTGTTCTCCTGCAAAGTTCACCTGCACTCCCTGCCAGCTTTTTTAAGGTATCTGAATTCCTGGTGGGGATCTATAGTGGAAACTCTTGTCTACAGGACGAAGGTCTGAGGAAGTGCCACAGCTGGACACTATTCCTACGTCCCCTGCCCTATGGGGTGTGCTCTCACACCACTCAGGGGCTGCTTTTTGGAGCTGCAGCTGCTCAGGGAGCCGACGGAGCAGTTCCTGTCCCAAGGGGGGATCACAAGGGTCTGGCCTTGCTGGGGTTACACACAGATCTTCATCCAGGGTAACCTGGAACCACCGTGTGGGTCTCCTGGTATCAGCCTGCCCAATATCCCACAGTGATCACTGTGCCACCCCTTCCCGAGGACAAACCCTCCCTGAAGGGAAGGCAGGGGAGGCACAAGGGAGCTGATCTGGGCCAAGGTCCACAGCACAGCTCCCTGGCTGATGGAGAACAGCCTTTCCTGACTTTAGAGGGGGTGATGCCATGACCTTTACAGTCCAGGTTGATAAGATACTATGTCACTGCATTTGAAAAGCAGATACAGCTGGAGACTTCTACAATGTTTCCTGTATTACATGTCGACTTCTGTGCTTTATTTCTAAAAATCTTGCACCTATCTCCCAGCTCCATGTTGCTGCTTGGATCAACACTGATGGCAATATATCTTCTGAATCCATCTCAGCAAATCAGAGAGCAGTTTTGCAAACAGCAATGCAAATGAGCAGCATTACTTATATTAGCACAGGCTTAAATGTTTGCCCAATACTCCTCGAGCTCTGAGCCTGCAAACACTCTCTAACAGTTCAGGTTATTCAAATGAAGTGCCAGAAATTACCAGGCCTGGTGGGGTGTAGGACTGGCTGTGAGCAGGGACTGTGGTTAATCAGGACACCAGAAAGCACCACACCATGGTCTTAACCAGTTTTTTTTTGCCCAGTTCCACTTCTAAGCAAAACCAACACATAAAGCCAAGTGCTTTGCAGATTTCTGAGTGCCAATGCAGTACTCCTTCTCTCATCAAAATATCACTGTTGGATTTAGAAACTCTTGCCATATTCAATCAGGTACCTTCCTCTGCCAATAGGATGAAGTAAATGCAACCCAGATTCCAGCAGCGAATGAATCAGTAGATTCAAACCCTTAGGAGCAGAAGGTTTACACTTAACTGGAATATTAAAAATCAGTTCATCTCAATAAATAAACATTTTTGGTAGCTTAGATAAACACTTCTAGTGCATAGCTGGATTCATGTTGCTGTCATCAAACAGAGCTTTCAAAACATAACAACCCAGTGGATCAGCTGTGCCTTTGAAATCTGAAGAATAAGACAGGTTTTCAGATTTTATCAAACAAAATATGATAGATTAGGAAAACTATTAGATTACCTATCCCTGGAGGGTTTGTATGATAGTTTGTCAGTTCATTTCAAGTTTCTTAGGAAAAATATCAGCCTAAGGGTTTGTGGCACAACCGAAACACCGTGATGGAGTCACTGCTCCCTCCTGCTCCGTGGAACAGTCAGCTCTTCTGTCTCATCTTTTCACATCAAACCTCCCTAAATGGTGTATGAGCAAGAGATCTTTTGATTGGAAAAGCTGATACTGCATCTTGATCAGAAACAAGCACCATGAGCGCAAGCCTTCAAAAGCCAAAGCAACCAAGGACGATAATGGTAAATCCTGGAGTGATGATTAGGGAGAGATTGGACACTGTGTCATTGATTGAGTGGTGATCCCAACCCACCACGGAAAAGCAGTGAAGTCAGTTTGAAACAGAGCAATAAAACTCACACTGTGACGGTAGAAGGGGTCAACTTTTGTAGGGTATTTGTCAAACTGCAAAGGGATCAAAGCACAAACTAGTTACTTGATATTTCCTTGCTTTACTTCTGTTGGCAAAATAGAAAACAAACTTCTCTACTGTTTGCCAACCAAGAGAGAGGGAAAAAATAGGCAGAAAATTAAGTTTCCAATGAAACTGGGATTTTTCTTTCTTCAAAGTAAATCAAGAGACAGGAAAAGGGAAGAGGCACCAGAGTGCACACTCCTCGTCCCTCAGCTCCCGTCCTTCACCTGAACCTACCGCTCATGGGCCTGTCACGAGGGAGGGACAGCCCTGCCTGTCCTGCCCAGCCACACCTGGGCAGCACAGGCCTCCTGCCCCACACCCTGGCAAATTCTTAACACTTTTTGTAATAAAGAATAGAGTTGTGCTCTACTTATCCTCACATTTCTGCCTGGGGTACGCACCATGGGCGGTGCTGGCGTCGGCATGATGGCAGTGGGTGGGATGGCGTGGGGGAAAGGCGTGAAGGTGTGCTGGTGTGTGTGTTGGTGTGTGTGCTGGTGCTGGTGCTGGTGCTGGTGGAACTCGGTCCTCAGGTAGGGCGGGGGGCCCAGGGAGGCCCCACGGTCCGCGCTCTGCGAGGCCAAAAACCGCGTGTTTAGTTCCTGACGGAGGAGATCTTGTTCTGAAACACAAACAACAAAACAACCCCCCGTGAGCTCTGGGGCTTTTCCACACCTTGTGCCACTTACTTCGCTGGCTGTGGCATCAATGCTGTATTTAAAGTCCTGTACAGGGTGAGAAAGCTCCCTCAGGTCTTCCCCAAAGAAGACATTTGAAAGTCTCCATCTCCCCTTCCTCACCAAGCCTGTTTTCACATTCTTCTGAGCATTTACCTGAGGGTTCTCCCTAAATTTGCATGGACATGAACACAGCCCTAAATAGGTGAGGAGGTACGAGCAGGCTGGAGGAGCAAAGGAGTGGCTGCTGCTCATGTGAGTGCCCTGATGTACAAACTGATGTTACTCAAATGTTGATATTCCTCCATTTTCTTCCCCCAGTTCCTTCTCCGTGACTGGTGAGGCCCTGGCACAGGTTGCCCAGAGAAGCTGTGGCTGCCCTATCTCTGGAAGTGTCCAAGGCCAGGTTGGACAGGGCTTGGAGCAACCTGGGTTAGTGGAAGGTGTCCCTGCCCACGGCAGGGGGGTGGATCCAGATTAACATCCCTCCAACCCAAACCATTCCATGATTCCATGATCTCCCCACAGTCGAGGTATAAAAGAGCAGAGTTTTCTCCAGTGATAAGAATCTCTACCTCTCACCCCCCCACACCATCGTGCACAAACACAGGCTCAGCACCACTGTGTTCACAGCCACTGCAGACCCTCTCCCCAGCCAGGGAAGCAACGCTGGGCTCAGACCACAACTGCAGGGAAGACCTTCACCAAAGGGGTCATGGATTTTGGGGGGGCACATGGTGTTTGTACCATGGGTTGAACAAAACAGACATGAAAAAAGCACAGCCTTCTGAAAATAGTCATTCCCAGGGCAGAGGAAAAGTCATTGGGTGTTTTGGGGCTTTGACACGACTTAAAATCATCCAGCAGCGAGTAGAGCCTCTCCCCAGCCAACAGTGCACCAAAAACCAATTACTCAGACTAAACCCAGGGAACTGGTCTCCTGCACTGCACGAGACCCGCTGGGGCCACCACCCCTCTGGCTCTTACCTGAGTAAGTGCTACCAGCTGGGTGTCCTGGAACCTGCAGTGTCCCTGACGTCAGTGGAGGTGGAGGGGGCAGAGCCGTGGGAGGGGCAAACATATTGGGGTGGTGGGGGTGTGCTGGGGGCTGCAGGGTGGGCGTGAAGGTGTGCAGGGGGCTGTGGCTGGGCAGGGACAGCGGGAACGGGGAGGCCGAGGGGTGGTGGGATATGTGGGGAGGGGCCTGAGTCTTGGCAGGAGTGCTGCTTCTGCTGCTGCTGTTAACGAGAAGAAAAGCAATTAGGCTTTGCATGGAGGGCACAGACCCCCCAGCCCACGCACAGCTCACGTTAAACACAGCACGGATGAACCTGTGGATCACGAATGCAGGTCACTATTCCCAGCCCCACCACTGTGACACTCCTTCCCCCAACCACCTGCTGGACCTTCTCTGGTATCTTTTACTTCCTTTGGTCTCTCCACACCAGCACTTGAGACATATTCTCCCTCTCTGTAGGAGGTTGGTATTCTGTCCCCCAACAACACAGGGATGACACACAAAGCAGTAATCAGCCCTGTGCATTCATTACTTAATTATCAGGTCCTTTCTATATGACTGCTTCTGATTCATGTTTTCAGGCAAATGGAACTCAAAATCAGTGATCACTGCATTAGTAAAAGTTTAATTTTTTTTGTGCTATGAATTAGTAAGACGAAAGACTGTAGAAAATGTGAAATGAAGTTGAAAAGGCAACAAAAGATAGGTGCTTATTGTATAGTTAATGCCTCTCTCTACCCACACAATATAAAGAGATAAGACGAGTCAACAAAATAAGTATTTTTGATTACACTGGTTGCAATTTTTCAGGTTGCTTTTCTTACTAATGAGTATTTAAAATATATTCATGTAGGACTGAATTCTACTTGTCTTTATTTCATGTAACAATATGCTCCTATTGCAGCAACTTTTAAAGACAAGCAATACCAGCTTGGTTAAAAATAAATCCAAGTCTTAAACACCTCCATAGTCAAACCACGAAGCAACCATAGTGCTGGTTCACCAGGTGTTGAAGGTCACCATCTGCCTCAGATCTGGGGAATGACAACCTTGCTTAGAGTAGGGGAAACCTGAGGGTCTTGACTCAGGGAGACATCACGGGGTCCTGTGAACGTGTTGTTTAATCTCACTGCTCATCTTTAGAGGGAGATAACAAAAGGTGAGGCTGATCTCACTGTGGCCAGCTGAGAGAAGCACACTGCAGGCTGCAAGGTGTCAGCAGTGCAGGAAACACAAAGCTCTGCAGTCCCTGGTGTGTGACTGGTGGTGCTGGGCTGTGTGCAGCTGCACCATGCTCCCTGCTCGAGGGCATGGCAGTGGCTGGAGGAATCAGATGTTTACAGGGATGGCAGGGTTAAAGAGTTACCCTTCAGAGAGCAGCCCAGCCTGCAGGAACTGCCATTTTCCTCCCCTCATGTATACTGTGTAAAATCCCCTTTCAAAAACCCAAGTATGACAGGCAGAAAAAGTAAAAGCTAATTTAAAAATACCCAGGGTTTATGAGATCGGCAGGTCAGACACAGAGTGATTCTGGCTCATCTCAGGGTAGGAACTGAGGTTAAATGCACTGTCCCCTTTACTTCCCAGGGATGGGATGGGACGTGCTGTCACTTATCTCCTTTAGTTAATTCCCCTCCACTCCATCCAGGCTCAGTCCAGCGCCCCACCCCAGCACCCCACCCCAGCACGGCTGCAGTGGCCCGGACCCACGTCTCCATCCTCCTACCTTAAGCTGTTGAGGCTCAAGCTGCTGCTGTTGTAGGCGGAGAGAGGCTGGGAGAGGCTCTGCGCGGCGGGATGCGGCTGCACGGCGGGCAGGGCCGGGTGGGCCGGCGGCAGCGGCGACTGCGGCCGCGGCGGGTGCTGCCCGGGGGGATGCTGTCCCGAAGGATGCTGTCCCGAAGGATGCTGTCCCGAGGGATGCTGTCCCGGGGGATGCTGTCCCGGGGGATGCTGTCCCGCAGGGTGCTGTCCAGCGGGATG
>VZRE01005285.1:646164-660453 GCA_013396775.1 Cephalopterus ornatus | reverse complement strand
GGCGGCTCGGGGTGAGGCTGGGCCAGGGGCTGCGCCACCTGAGGACAAGGGTCTTTAGGCACCACGGGCTCAAGGACGGGGTCTTTGCTGCTGTCCTGGCTCTTCTCTTGGCTCCTTTCTAACCCTGATATTTTGGGGACAGCCGGGCCCCGAGCACCAGGGTCATCATTTTCAGCGGGCGGACCGACTCCTAACTCCTTATCTGCAACAACAGGAGAGACAGGAACGGTAAAAACCAAGGTAGCAAAACCAGTCCCACTCCCAGCAGTTCCATTTTGCTTTCATCAAGAACAGCCCATGACAACCTGAAACTGAATCAAAACCCTCTGCCCGTCATCCCCTCCCTCCGATAACCCTCCTCAAAATAAACCCCCTTGGCAGAGAAGAGAGACCCTGTTTAGTGCTGCTGTTCTCTATCATTGTTCCTCATCATCACTCCCTCACTGACCTGCTGAGGGAACCAATGCCACCTGAGCTCTGGGCCTTATCACAGAAACGTTAAGGCTGGAAAAGACCTTTAAGATCATCACCCACCAACCCAGAACCACCATGTTCACCCCTAACCATGTCCTCAAGGGCCACACATCCACATGTTTCTTGAACACTTCCAGGGATGGTGACTCCACCACTGCCCTGGGCAGCCTGTGCCAGTAGTGCCTGAGCACCCTTTTAGTGAAGGAATTTTTCCCAATATCCAACCTAAACCTCCCCTGGCACAACTTGAGGCTGTTTCCTCTCTTGTCCCTTGTTCCCTGGGAGCTGAGCCCAACCCTCGCCGCCCCCCCCCGGCTCCTCCCTCCTGACAGGGAATTGGAGAGAGTGAGAAGGTCCCCCCTGAGCCTCCTTTTCTCCAGGCTGAGCCCCCCCAGCTCCCTCAGACACTCAGACCCTTCAACACGACACAAGATCTAAACACTAGAACACACGCTGGCAAGAACCCTGGCTCTTTTTCTTGGCTGGTCATGGAATGACTTACTTCGATTTTCCAACTCTTTAATAATATTAATTAATGAATATTATTATAATTTTAACATTTGCTATAGTGGAGTTTTGCTCACTGGGGCTCTACAGCAATTTCCCATTGGAATCACTCCTCAAACTTCCTCCAAAGTATATCCAGTCCATGGCACCCCTTGGAATAAACTGGGGGAATGCTGCTGACCCAAGACTGGAAAAGGTGATGCCTGAAGGAGGGGGGATCAGGAGCACCATTTAGGGCTGTATCTCACAATAACTTGGAACAGCTGAACTTACACCTTCAGCAAATATGGAAGTGAAGCACATGGAAAACACAGAAGGTTTGAAGGAACTTGGGACAAACTTATAAAAGGATACAGTGTTCTAAATAACCTTAAGACAGGAAAACTTTATTCCTTCTTCTGCCAGTTATAAGGCATAAAATGACTTTAGTCATAACAAAATAATATACATCCAGAGAAAATTGTTGATAGCTCCATTGTCCAAACCTCGAAGTAAAGGAGTGAAATAAAGAGGAAGGGGAGTGAACTCGTCCAGCCCATAGCCCAGGCACACACATTCTCCAACTATCACATCACTGGAGACAGCCTGGCAGCAATGTGTCACAAACACAGCATCACTTGGGTGTCATTTAGTTAAGACATCAAAAGAAACCATGTCAGGCACCCTGTCACTGGTGGTTTACAGGCCCTGTGCAAAGGTAGCAGCCTTTGGTACAGCAGAGTTCAGGGGTTTTCATAGTTTGTAGACAGGAGATGGGGAAAAGAGGGTAAAGAGAGGCAAAAGGGAGGCAAAGAGGATATGAAAGAAGAAGGAAAGGGGAAAAAAGTAAGCAGACTTATTTGATGAGGGCCTACTTTAATCACTTCTGGAATATGCAACCTGTAACAGGCACAGAGGCTCCTCCACCATTTGGATCAGAAGACTATGGAGGCAAGAGTGGGACTCCAGAGGGATAAAAATAATTACTGTGCCGTATGCTCAAGGTCTATCTCACTGCAATTAACGTGCAGGTTCTAAATAAAGGGAACTTCCCTTGCATTAATTGTTTGGATCAATCCTGTTTGATCAAACAATTTTAAAAATCAGACAGAGAGTGATCTGCACATGTGTGAAGACAGGTCCCCGAGGAGGAAAGAAGTGAGCAAGTTTGTTCAGGAATAGGCGGATCTGTGTTCTCAGTCCTTATGGGTGTAAGAGTTACAAGTTTTTGTTGGTTTGGTTTTTTTTTAACACAATGGCATAATAATTAGGGCTTTGAGGGCTTAGCCTTGTCATTAGAAATTCCCTACTAGATGAATGAAGTAGGTGGTCTGGAAATCCTACACAGGTGATACTTCCACATCTACAGGGAACACCTTGCACTCAGTGCATTCATTAAATCCTTTCACTTGGTATTTTTAGCCCCTCTCATGTGTGGAACATTTATTCAGCACAGCTCTGTGCTGAGGATCTGCTCCTCATGCTCCTCCTCCCCGCGAGAAAAGGCTTGGGAATGCCACTGTCTCCTGGGGATCTTTTGCTGCTGCTCACATCTTCATTACACAGCACCCAAGTACCATTCCTGGGAGTCTGCACTTAGGAGATGCCCTGTGTAGTGAGATAATGTTATTCCAAATGTCTCACACCAAATGTGCCCACAGTTTCTCCCTCTCCCTGTCTAACCCCCTGCACCCACACAGTCCCCCAACACAGCGTCAGCTGTCCAGGAGTCTCTCTAACCCCAGCAACCCAGCACACACATCCCTGCATGGGTGATAATTAGGATGTATAAGTCAGAAATTTCTCATCCTACAGTATCTCTTTGGGGAGCTGAAATCCCCCCTCAGTGATGAACATTCCCAGTTACAAGTACTTGGGCTGCCAGTTCTCCCAGCACTCACTGATGGAGCACATTTTGTCTAAACGAGTGGCATCATCGACCTCACCAGGGCTGGCCATGGCACTGACCAGGCTCCCCAGGGCAGTGGGCACGGCCCCAAGGCTGCCAGAGCTCCAGGAGGGTTTGGACAACGCTCTCAGGGACAGGGTGGGATTGTTGGGGTGTCTGTGCAGGGCCAGGAGCTGGACTGGGATGATCCTTGTGAGTCCCTCCCAGCTCAGGATATTCTCTGATTCTGTGATCCATAAGGAGGGCTCGAGTCTTCATCAACAGCACTCCAGGGTCACATAGATAACATCAGGCTTTTTCTACCAGTGCATCCTGACTGACAGGCTCAGTGTGAGAGCTATGGGGAAAAAAACCCTTTGTGTCACTGTGACACAGACAACCCAACCTTCTGAGTTTGTTCATCATCATAGCAATTCATCTCCACCCAAGAGCTAAGGAAGCACCAAGTGAACTTTCTTTGCTGGCAGCCTCCACACTCTTTTTTGGATGAAGTGGAATTACTGCATCGTTATTCAGGAGAGCAGGGACTGTGATGTAACTTTCATGCTGACACAGGCCTCCCTTTGCCCACTGGGTTCAAACTGCATGCAGCAGCAGTCAGTCTTTTACTGAAAAAGGGATAAAGCCACAATTTGATGCTGAGGACTGAGGAACATTGGCTAAGCTTGTCCCACCCACACAGGACATGCAGCTTCCATTATCTTCCTTTCCTGTGCCATTTGGTGTGTCTTACATTTCAAATTCCTCTATTTTTCACTCAGCACAGACAAACTGGGGATGTCTCAAGAGGAAGGACTCCCAGTAGCCTCCATGAAACCCTGCAGTGTGTGTGATTATTACTGAGTTGGCTCCATTACACGTCCCTCTAGAGCCACAGATTTGTATAATGAGCACAGATTATGTGCACTTTCCACCGCTGCCTCCCTTCCTAATGTGCAAACCAGTAAAATCTGACCCAAACTCCAAGTTCTGGCTCCTCTGTACCATCTGGGTGGTCCCAAAGAGCCAGCGGAAGGGCAGGGGAGGCCAGCTGAGAACATCGTAGCCACAGATGATGCTCAGCTGTGCTTCTGCTGACAGAAAGGCCCCAACAGAATTCACCAAATTTGAGATTTCAGAGACTCTCCAATATAGAACACTCTCCTTTCGCCTGGTCAAGTGTTGCTTGCAATGGGTTCACCGTGTCTGGTTGCACAGGAGATGCCAAGAGCCAGCACAGGGCATTCCATGATGAGAGTTGAGGCCCTTGGGCAGTCCAAGGACATGTGCCCGGGCATCCCTGCCCTGCCCTGCCAGGACCTGGGCAATGAAACCTCCTTAGGCAACATCCTCCATGATGCTGTCAACTTAGAGTGGCCAAGCTTTCTTTCTGAACATAAAATCACCCAACTGTGCCATGTCCAGGTCTGGAGTGTCAGCCAGAAACTAGGCTGTATCATATCCTGCCGCTCCTCCCTCTGTCTGCATCAGGATTCAGCCTCTCCACGTCTGGCCTGGGAGCCTTCAGGCATCCTCAGAGAGCTTTTCAGAACCAGCACTAAATTTTCCACTTTCCTGAGAGGAAAGGTTTGAATTACGTTCAAAGTCCTTACTGCACAAGTAAGAAAATCATAGGAATTTTCAGTGTTTTGCAGCATTATCTCTGGGACTGAGCATTCAGCCTACCAAAGAAATATTTTATAGCATTATTTAATTTAAAAATAGTATTAATTTTCTTTTTTTACTTTGCTCAGTTGAACGGTTCTCTTGAGAACACTGCCTCTGCCTAACTCGAGTTTTCTGCAAACTCTTAATGCAAGATAAAAACCCAGATCTTTCAAAGATAGAAAACCTCTTTTCTGCAGCTTTACCATGGATAAGTGTGGAGTTGGTGCAAACTATCACAGCAAATCCAAGCCCCTAGAAGATCTCTGGGGTCATGGAGTGCAGGAAAGATCTACCCCACAGCCCACCAGCCCTGGGAGGTTCACCTCAGCAAGCATTTTACAAGGCTTGAAATAATGACTCAGGTTTAAGGCCTGACCATCCATCTCATATGGATTAGACACTGGTCAGAGCAACACTGGGATGAGCAGGGGCAGGGGACAGGAGCTGTTCCTGCCCAGCAGGGAGGAGGCTGTTGGGTGCACCAGCCAACACGGATCACGCAGGCCCCAGAGGGATTCAGCTGCTCCACTGGATGCACAGAATTTGCTAAGAACAATTTCTCATTTTTAGCACACAGTCATCTTTCATCCTAATTTCCAAGGACACTAACAAAGCATTTGATTATGCAAATGAAGAAGATGCCTTGGAAAGCACGGTTACTGCGGCTCTGTCATCTGCTGATAGCAATTACTCCCCAGTAAGCAGGTATTTAGTACAAGTGAACAGCAAGGCTGGTGACACACTTTGTACTTAATTATAAAACAAAGGAAATCATTCAGGACAAAAGATTTTGCTACCTCCTGTTAAAAATGTTTATCTTCTGCGTTCAAAAGGATTTAATTGTCAACAATGAAGCTGCAGATGAATGAAAAGAAGCACTTAGTGGGATTGCACAAGATGTTGACAATTCTTCTGTCATTGAGCTGCTTCTGGCCTTGATTTGAGAGTGCAGAGTCCTCTAATACTGCACATGAAATAATTTATTTCATCCAGCTCTTGAACAGAACATACTCCATAAATGTAACTCCTATAGCCTGTACACCGGGAGTGTAATACTGACAGCCCTTAATTTTAAAAAAGCACTTTTTACTTAGTGAAAAGGAATGAGATAAATCTTTCCAGGGGAAAGCAAAGTACAGAACATCCAAAGACCCCCCTCTCTCAGAAATCCTGGGATCTTGGTGAATAGGAAGGAGCTGCAGGCTCAGCATGACAGACCCCAGAAACACTTGGAGAACTCAATCCTGCTTCACTGCAGGGACACAACATGCACAGCCAAAGGTTTATTTCCAGTAGGGAAAATCTCCTGACTTCCTAATCCTTCCAGTTCAGAATCAACAGATCACATCATTAACTACACAATCCTGAAGTATTCCATGGCCAGCTCAAGTGCTGACTGAAAGGGACTTCTCCCAAACGTCAGGAAAACTTCCCACATGGGAATAGCTGCTGACAAACTCACTGGGGGATATTGTTTGATAATGATGGGATTGAGCTCAGAGAGTTTTACCTTCCTGTTTCAATTCTGCATTTTTAATTAAGGAATTCTAGGTCTTGTCATCACAGTACTTCTAAAGCACACCCAGATTCACACAAATGTAGGGAATATCGTGTTAAGCCAGGCTGGTGGTTTGTGCTTCCCACCACCCACTGCACCAGCACGAGGCTTCTCCAGATCAGGAGTACAGCCCTTGGAGCCAGTGTAGGAAAACCCACTGCCCAGCCCATGGGCTCTCGTGCTGATCTCTGCTCAAAGACTGGATTATATACCCAAAAGCCTGAGATTTTCTGCCAAGGTTCTCTAGAATCGTGGTAACAACCATGAGCCTGGTATGTACCTAAACCTCAAGTCAAAGAATCCCAGAATGGTTTGGGTTGGAAGAGACCTGAAAGCTCATCCCATTCCACCCCCTGCCATGGGCAGGGACACCCTCCACTAGCCCAGGTGGCTCCAGCCTGTCCTTGGACACTTCCAGGGATGGGGCAGCCACAGCTTCTCTGGGCAACCTGTGCCAGGGCCTCCCCACCCTCACAGGGAAGGATTCCTTCCCAATATCCCATCTAACCCCGCCCTCTGGCAGTGGGAAGCCATTCCCTCTTGTTCTGTCACTCCAGGCCTTTTTCCAAAGTTCTTCTCTGCCTTCTGCAATCCTGTTTGAGCTATCCCAGAAACACCCGGTGACTCACCCAGTGGTGAGAGCATTTGAAGCCTGCCCAGAGCAAATAACGTGGCTGTACAAGACAATAATCAATTAAAAAAGAAAGCACAGGAAGGCTTGATAATTTTCTCCAATTATCAACAGGGACATCAGCTCAGCACAAAATTAACCCCATCACAGGGCGAGGGAAGGCAAATACAGTGGGATTATCCAATGTATTTGCCTTGGCCACATAGCCACAATATTCCCTCAAATGCCCATGACATCTGCTCAGCCCGCTCGAATGTGACAGGATTACTTGAATGAGCCTGAACAAAACCAGCTTTCAAAAGCAGCTTGAAAAGTATCACTGATTGAATTTAGCTTGACAGCTCAGTTTAATATACCAAGGACAAAAAAGATCTGTGTGATATGTTTATACAGCAAAATAACACATCTATTCCCCGTGAGAGGTGTCATACTCCCAACTCGCCAGCCACATACCCCTGGGTTCCTTTGGGACTTTCTTCTTTAGAGCCAAGAATTTCTGTTCTGATTTTAAAGGCATGATGCCAATATAAGCAGAGAGCTTAAAAACCCTTGCTAACACTAAGATGAAGCTCAGCCTGACCAAGACAATTCCTACCTTTAATTACAACTATTTCAGCTTGTTGGTGTCTGCAGGGAAACTTCGCTGAGCTTACACATCCCAACTCCTCCCATCAGGGTCACTTTACACTATTCTCATGCTCGGCATTATTTTGCTCATGTTTCCAGTGCTGCAGAGAAAAATATGGGTATTATGGAATCACAGAATCACAGCACCATCAGGGTTGGAAAAGCCCTCTGAGATCACAGAGTCCAACAGCTCCCCAGCACTGCCAAGGCCACCACTGACCCATGTCCCCAAATGCCACATCCACATGTCTGTTAAACCCCTCCAGGGGTGGTTATTCCACCACTGCCCTGGGCAGCTGGGTCAGGGCTTACCCAACCATCTGCTCTAACACAGCACTGCTGAGGAAGAATTCTTCTGGTCTGGGTCATATCAGTAAATGCAGATTTCCCTGTTTCTGGCCAACAAAGTGTCTCATTAAATGTGTCAATTATAAAGGTCCAGTAATGCCCACCTCTCTGTAAATTGAATTTCTGGGCTAAAACACATCTCATGAATTTGGTTTGTTTTAAAAGGGGGGAAAAAAGAAGCTAATTTACTGAATTGGTTAAAATATGTAACTGAAGATCTACCTATAATTCGTGTTTCATTTCTTTGACAACATAGTCACTAAAAGCTTTTCTTCGTATATAAACATGACTCTCCACACCAAATTCTTCCTGAAAGGGACAGTAGTATAGGACTTAAATAGAGAAATTAAAATAGAAAAGAATACAAAATTGGCATGTTTTGTTCTTGCACCATTTCACAGCATTTTATACACAGGAGTGGGATATCCCACTGTATGGCAAGTCAGAAACTGAGAACTTTCTAGCTGTGAATGACAGCCACCACTATGGGACCACTGTTGTCTCCTGTGTAATTCACTGTAGGTATTGGGGCCTTTTCTGGTCCAAAGATCTCCTGGTGCCCTCTCTCCCCTCCATTGTTGCTACAACAGGTTTCCTTGGTCTTATTAACTCGTGCTCTTGACCATGTCTCCCCAAACCTTCTCTCCACATCATGAGCAGACACCAGTCAGACCACAGCCCTCCCAGAAACCAAACCTACAGAAACAACTGAAGCATTTGCCCAAGTCACACCCATGTTCAGGCAGGAGGTGGGGAGCTGTGGAGCCTGGCAGGGCACACAGAGATGCTGTTTTCCATGTCCATGGCAATTGGAAAGGCTGTGCTGCCAACCAGCTCTGCTTTCACACGTGTCAGGTCAGCTGGCGGTTCCTGGCAGAGCAGATTTTGGTACAGCAAAGGGCCCCTTATATCCTAATTGCTTCACACAATGTGACACGTTTTACTCCAATCAGCTGAGCTACTCACCACATTTATCTGTGACCTGAGGGGTTTTGTTCCTTATAAATACATATAGGAGGACTCTGTGAAATAGGATTTCTGACAGGACTATTGGCTCATTGAGCACTGTGCTTGCCCTCCAACAGACCTGGAGGAATAACACATGTCAGGCCAACCAGGCACCTCCATGTGACCAAGAAGCCCTCTGGATGATCACTTTTACTGTGAACACAGGTCAGGCAGTGCCCATCATCTCAGGGTACCACTTTTACCACGGTTTCATCATTTTGCTAGAAGATTGACTCAAATGTCAGTGAGCACTGGCCATGGCAGTTTGTAGAAAATGCAATTTGGGACACTGTGGTTTTTTATTACCAACCTGAAAGCAAAATCCGAGTGAAGGTGCAGAGTCAGGGTGAAGGCGTTTGTGAACCACCTGTTCACTGCTGAGGCAGATGTTGTCTTCACTTGAGCTCTGACTCAAGTGTTTCTTCCCAGAGGTGTGGATAATCCCTGCACTGTCCATACAGATCACTAAAAAGACACTGAGTTGCCGTGAAAGTGCCTTTGCACATCGTCATCATCAGTGCCCACCTCAGTGTTTACTGACTGAGCTGGCTGTGATGAAAACAGCAGAGCAGCAGGTCAGCAGCGTGCCTCTTCTGACAGAGAAGCTGCCACATGAACATATCCTAAACCACCCCAGCAGGAATGAACACAAACACCCCCAGCTCAGTGTCAGCTCAGCACCACACTCAAAAATCTAAATAAGCATCCTGGGTCCCAAAATAAACGTGAGCAATGAAGGCCAGATTAATGTCAGATCTGCCCAACACGAACCTCCACTGCCACTGTGGTGTGGTTAATGAGCTGGCAGGTCACAGGGCTGACACAACAGTGCCCTACAAGCAGAAAGGACACCAAGATCGGGACAGCCCTGCCTGCTGCAGGGTGCTTTTGCATCCCAAAACACAGGGATTTTCCACACAAACTGGAATCATTAGCCTGTGTATGGTTCATAATACCATTTGTGCTCCTCACTTTTATTTTGATTCATGTTGTGCCTTGCTGCTGAGGCTAATTATTATCCAGCGCTGGTGCATTCAAAGACTTCAGCCTCACACGCAGGGTTTTGTGCTGTTGCCTCCATGTCACAAGGAACTGTAATTCTAAAAGGATTAAAAGTTTACCAGCACAGCCATGTAAAGTAGAAAATGAATTGTTCACTCTTCTCATCTCTGTTTAGAAATTAGATTACGGGCTCCAAGTGAGCTGAAATACAGAATGAGGCAAATCTATGTGATTATCTCACAGGTGGCCAGTGAGCCTTTCTGGGCTTGAAAGCCTGGCAGATTCCCATTAGCTGCAATAATAAAAGAACGGGTACTTATCCCTCAGCCCTAGCCCTGTCCTGTGCCAACACGGCTACCTGCTGTGCTAATCCTCAGAACCAATATCATCATCCCCAGCTGTTGGTTCATGAGTTTGCTCAGCTGTCAGTTGGGATACACGGCCTGTGTGGCACAGCAGAGCTCAGTCCTGCCCCGGTCCCGCTTCCCCAGCACACCCCACAGCCACTTCCCAGCAGCGGGAGGGAATTGGGGTGCTCACCCCAGCCAGCCCCACGCTGTCAGCAGCTGTTTCCCAGCCCTAAGAACAGAGTTGGTGCCATTAATCACGAGTGTTTCCTCTGAATAAACAAACACGGCTTCACCTTCATCTTCTCTCTGTGGAAGGCACCCCAGTGAGTGTCAGTGCAGCAGAACCCATCACACAGCAGAGCAGAAACCAGCAGAGACAGCAAATCCAGGCGTGGGCAGAAGGTCACAAGTGATGCAGAACATCAGTGGTCCCTTTCACATGGGATTTGCTCCTGACTCATCCCAGGTGCAGATGTGGTGGCACAAAGTGAGCCCCACACTCAGTCACAAGGGAAAACTCTCCAAGTCCTCCTGGGAAGAGGCTGGTTAATACAATGACCCTTGAGGGTTCCTTCCTCTAGCAAACTCACATCCTACCTGGTACAAGTGTGATAACTTTATTATTATTTCTATAAATGTTTAATAATCCTCTGAACCCCTCTAAGCTCTTCACTGTAATATTATCTTGCCTCAGGGAGCTCTACAACTCAACTTACAATTTCCTTTTCTTTCTTTCATAGAATTATAGAATCACAAAATCATTAAGGTTGGAAAAGCTCTCCAAGATCATCAAGTCCACTGTTCATCCAAATACCCCCATGACCACTAAACCACATCATGAAGTGCCCCCCTACTAATTTTTGGAACCCTTCCAGGGACAGTGACTCCACCACTGCCCTGGGCAGCCTGTGCCAGTGCTTGTCCACTCTTTCAGTGAAGAAATATTTTCCTAATATCCAACCCAAACCTTCCCTTGAATGTGTTAGGCCAGGAAATGAGAGACCATCTCCCTATTCCCACACCACAAATTCACCAGAATATTTCATACTAACTTTAAAATTTATACATCAAAAATAAAAAAACCTGTTGAACAGTGGTGCTGTGGACAGGGGGCAACTATTGCTTGAGGTATCCACCTTCCCACCCTGCCCTTCCCTGGCATGTTTTATAAACCAGTTTGGGGAAGCAACTGGAATTCAAAGTAACCTGCTCCCTTTTCATTTCCGTTTTTCTAAAAGCCTGAACCACCAAGGCTTGCTTCAAACAGCCCTGCTGCTGGAGGAAATGCTTGGAAAACTGCCCCTATCCCTCAGCTGCAGGTCCCTGAAGCACCGACAGGCTCAGTGCTGGAGCCCTCAGCCTCCCCCACGTTGTGCACACATTTAACTGGACGTGAAGAGAGTCAGTTCCTGATGAAGTAGCGGCTGATGATTTGATTTGTGGATGAACACCACGCACACACCTGGGCTCACAGGCATCAGCTGCTGCAGGGATGGTGACGTGGCACTTGGGCTGTACCTGCTTGGGATCGTCACATCAGGTAATCAAGGGTGGCACTGAACTCCCCTGCTTGGTGTTACAGCCTCACACAGCCCAGGCTCTCCTTGTTCTGGGTCACCCCAGTGTCCTAGAGCTGGAGGTGCTGGTGACCATCCTCCCCAGGGCAGGACTGCACATGGTGCCATCACAGAATCCCAAATGGATCATGTTGGAAGGGACCCCAGTGGGTCACTGGTGCCACCTCCCTGCTCAGGCAGGGCCAGCCCAGAGCACATGGCACAGGATTGTGTCCAGAGGGCTCTGGAATATCCCCAGGGAGGAGACTCCAGCCCCTCCCTGGGCAGCCTGTTCCGAGCTGGGGCACTGCCCAGGGAAGAAGTTCTTCCTCATGTCCAGGTAGAGCTTCCTGGGCATCAGTTCCTGCCCGTTCCTCTTGTGCCATTGCTGGGCCCCCCCGAGCAGAGCCTGGGCCATCCCCTGCCCCCTCCCTGCAGCCCCTGACACACCCTGGGGAGGGCCCCTCTCAGTGTCTGCTCTGGAGGCTCAACAGCCCCAGCTCCCTCAGCCTTTCCTGCTCAGGGAGATGCTCCAGTCCCCACAGCTCTGACAAGTGCCAGCAGGAGCTTGTGCTCCAAACCTTTCCAGCAAGGAACCAGACAACCTTCAGAAAAATGGCAGCCTGAACTCTGCAAAACTGCACACCAGGAATTCCCACTGAGTCTGAATAACTGGTGGGGAGATTGAAGAAAAGAGCCTGTTTCAGAGCCAGCCTGGAATGCAATAGCCAAACCTCTTCCACCTAGCACAGGTGGAGCACACTGAGAAAGGAGGTTTCATTGCTCAACTTTCATTTTTATCTCAAGAGCTTAACAACTCACATTTTACTTTATTTTATTTCCCCCTCTCTGTTCCTCCTCTCTAAGGCCTCTGATCAGGGAAAACATCCCTTTGAGGGGACATTTCAGCACCCACTGAACTCCCGGCACAGGCCTGGGACACGTTTACCCAGACATTTACTGATACCTCACCCAGGCATCGGGGGCAGAGGCGGGGGTTTGCAGAGCTGTGGGCAAAGCGGGTTGGTTTCTGTCCTCCCAACACTCCCATTGGCAGCCTGAGTCCTCTCCCAGTGCTCAGCTTTGGGTCACAGAATCCTGGAATGATTTGGGTGAGATGGGACCTTAAAGCTTATTTTGTTGTATCTCCTTGCCATGGGCAGGGACACCTTCCAGTAGCCCACGTTGCCCCAAGCCCTGTCCATCCTGGCCTTGGACACTTCCAGGGATGGGGCAGCCACAGCTTCTTTGGGTAACCTGTGCCACCACCCTCACAGGGAAGGATTTCTTCCTAATATCTTATCTAAACTTACTCTCTCTCAGCTTAAAAGCAGGAAGAAAGGCTGTTTCCATAACTGGTTTGGTTTTCAAGGAGGAGAGCTTGGCTCCAGAAGCAGCCTGATGGAGACAGGTCTGATCCAACATCCTAAAATCCACAGGGCTGCAGATAGCAGTGTCCTTATAAAAGCTCGATTCCTTATAAATTAAGGACAGGCCCCACCTGTGGCATGAAATATCCATCTTGGAGCAAGGGGAACCTTTACAAATAACACTTACTTAAGTTTAAGAAAAATACTTTAAAATGGAGAAAAAACCCCAAACCACTTCCAGTTTTCTAGTATTTTCAATTCTTTTCACAAAGGGAGGTAAAACTAAAACCAAACATTTACTGGGTGCTGGAAGGCCAAATCAAGCACATATGATGCTTCAACAGCAGCCCAGTGAAATAATCGATAACCTCCAATTCAGGTTATTGACTTTCGCACACCCTTGCAGGCATGAGACTCCAGATGAAGGCATCAGAATCACCAAACTGTTCAATTTGCTCTCCTTCACATATTTCACACTGACATTTTTTATGATGGTGTGTGGAAGCTTGTTTGAGAGAAGCTCTTGAAAGTCAAAGTGGACTTTTAACTCCCCAGATTCCCTTTTTTGCTTCATTTTGGGATCCAGGGCTGCTTTGTGCAAGGACCAAGAGAAGCAGGATATATTCCCTTCTCTCTGTTTTGTCCTCTCTTACAATTTAAAGGGACTTTAGGAAGCAAATCACCTTCTGCCACTCCCTCTGTTTAATCATATCAAAATTACAAAAGATTACACTCCTATAAACTGCATTAAAATGGGGGAAAAGGTGCCTTTGTGTGCCCCACATTTGCTCCCCCAAAACCCCATCTTGTCTTTTTGTGAGACTGTTTGGATAATACAATTCTGCACTCTCTAACAGCCACAGTAACAAGTTGTTTGGACCACTGTGAACCAGCAAGAGCTCATTAAGTCCTAGAGAATGTTTGCAGCTATTTTAGCACGGGTGTGATTTGTTATGACATGGCAAAACTCCATCATTCCGCCAGGTTTAATAGATATGCCCGAGCACAGACTTCTTGCAAGGCTACAAGGAGCTTTCAGCAATAACCCTTGAGGATGTATTGGGCAAACTCATCTTGAAACATCTCCAAATCTGCAGAGAAAATGATGTGAACTATGGCAAATCACCGTGATTCAGGGACAGTGCACCAGACTAGAAGATTAAAGTTCTGCTCCAGCTCCCTCAAGACACAGTTAGGTCAGTGCTTGGCCCTGTTCCTTTTCCAAGGATTTAGATGATGAGCTTTCCAGGGCAGGGGCTGATGTAAAACAAGAATCAGCTCTTGCTTAAGTCCTCTCTGTATTCATTTCATGAGAATAATCAT
>VZRE01005285.1:624356-646111 GCA_013396775.1 Cephalopterus ornatus | reverse complement strand
AAAAAAAAAAAAAAAAAAAAAAGGTCAGATTCAAGCCTGGCAGAATGCCAGCTCTCTTCACCCTGGTTCAACAGATGCATTTGAGAGAGGAAATTTGAGATACAAGAATTTGTTTCCTTGCATTAATTCTTGTTGTGCATCGGGATGTTTGAGAAGCACCTCGCTGGGGTTTTTCCCCTTTTCAGAAGGAAGCCTTGAGCATTTGAAAATCATGTCCTGAGCTCGTGTGCCTGGTTTTCCATGAGGCCCTGACAGCCACCAATACTTACAATCATATATAATCAAATATAATACTTACAGAACATGCAGAGGGCTGAAACTGCCCCCATCTCCAGTGCAACACAGAAAATCCACCGGAAATCAGGCCCATTAACACTTAGAAAGAAACTGTTACGAGCTCCATTCAACAGATCAACCCAGGGTGGTGCAAATGGGGAGGATGTCTTTTAATTATCATCAAATCAGAGCTGTCAAATTGACTCTGAGGGAAGCAGGGAGAGCAGCACACGCAGATGGTTCTGGCTGCAGGTTGGGACCCACACTTGCTCCTCACCCTCCACGCCTGGAGGGATCCAACCCCTCCTGCTCCCAGGAGATGCCAGGCCTGCCATTTGTGTTGGAAGGTCTCCAGTGCTCACTTTGAGCTTCCTTGGAGTTTGTTTCTGACTAGCAGGGAAAAAAAAAAGACAGTTTAACATTTATCAGCTACCACCAGTTTTACTGGAAACTGTTGAAAACGTTTAACAACTTGTCCTCGGGAGGAGGGAGGTGGTGCCACGATGAGCACATCAAGTGTATTCTCGAAGTTACTCTTCTTCAAGTAAGGCTGAAAAATGAACTCTAGATACAAAGTGAGTTTAGAGACAGACAGAAGGTTTTAGGAGACACAAAACTCTGTGGCCCAGGAAATCAGTACAGGAAGAGAGGACAGAATCACAGAATGGGTTGGGTTGGAAGGGACCTGAAGACCATTCAGTCCCACCCCCTGCCATGGCCAGGGACACCTTCCACTAGCCCAGGTTGCTCCAAGCCCCGTCCAACCTGGTCTTGGACACTTCCAGGGATGGGGCAGCCACAGCTTCTCTGGGCAACCTGTGCCAGGGCCTCCCCACCCTCACAGGGAAGGATTCCCTCCCAATATCCCATCTAACCCTGTCCACGGGCAGTGGGAAGCCATTCCCCTTGTCCTGTTACTCCAGGCTCTTGTGAATAGTCTCTCCATCTTTCTTGTGGGCTCCCTGTGAGGGAGGACAACACCGGCACTGACTGGGACTCCAACAAAGCCCAGAGTGAGGCAGGGGTAGTGACCTGTCCCTTCCTCTTCCACAGGATTCCATCCCTGCTCTCCCTTCTTCCTTAATGAACAGTCACTCAGACCAATGGTCACATCACAACTCGGCCCTGGATCCAAAACCTCTCTCCTTCCATCCTCCGGCTCCACACTCCACCAGGCTGCAGCTCCCCTCTCTGCAGCGCTCTGTTCATCGGTGCCATCGTGGCACAAACCTGCCAGGCACGTAGAACTTAATGATCTAATCCTCCCACTTTCACAAAGACCAGATTAGCTTTAAGTTAAATACTCTTGTTCCTTAAATTTCCTCCTTGTCAGGATGCCATGGGAAGCTCTTAATCTTACAAAAAAGAGCCTGAGGACATTCTGATGCTTCTGCATGAAGACAGAAAGCAGTCCACAGTGCCAAGATAAAGCTGAGGTATTAAACTAATCCCCCAGACCTGGGGTGTGCAGGCAGGAGGGGCGGCTGCTGCTCATCGATCGCCGCGGCTGCAACCGGGATCCTGCCGGGAGCATCCCCTGCTCCATGAACAGCACACCCAGCACGCCAGGGCTGTGATACACTTGTGCAACTTCTCAGCTGCAAAGAAATCCAATAAACCTGTGAATTGGCCCCAGAAGCCCAGGGGCTGATGAAGCCTGCCAGCCTGCCCACACTTGCCTTTGCCGGCAGCCGGCGCGGCCCAGGGCCAGCAGAGCAGCTCCACTGAGGGGACGCTGTGCAGGGAGAGAGGGAGCATCCCAAAGCACCCACTGCTCCACGGCAACCAATCCTGCAAGGGCTCTCCAGTTGGATGGTTGGAGAGGTGAATTTTCCCTTGCCAGGTGTGACACCAAAGGGTCTCTGGACTGGCAGTGCCCGACACAGCGGGAGCTCCTACAGCCAAGCTTCCACCTCCTCACCAGGCTGCTTGGATTGAAGCCTAGTCTTAGGCAACAGAAAGGATAAATCTTCCTAAACTTGAAATAAAACAGCAGAGCCTTTGCCCCCAGGTAAAGACCAGAGCACATTTATGAAGCAACTAATCTTCTTTTCACCCTTCTCATCCACAGCCTTGGAGAGACCACAGGCATTTTACTGAACACCATAAACCCCACTGTGGCAGCTCCAGCTTGGATCACTGCTCCTCACTGCTCCACACAGCCAGCAACACACTGCAAGGGACCCAATTCCCGTACGACTTGCCATGGGCAACACAGCCCTCCAGAGATCATGGGAACCACTGGGATCTGCTGAAGGAGGCAAGTTCACATCACTCACTGCCCAGCAAACTGTCTCTGTATCAGCTAAAGACAACTCAAAGGCAAGTCTGCAAAAGCAGGTTAAATATCAGTGGATGATATCAAGCACTGGCTTCTACAATTTCATACTTTTAAGATCAGATAAAAAAAGGAAAGAAAGGTTTTTCCCTGCATATCTCTTTATAGACTTTCCAACGGCTTACACACAAAGCATTTAGACACTTTAATTTCCACTCCAATATGAATACTCTAACCCCAAATGAAACCTATTAAAAATTAAATTCTTATATTAAGTTTAAGATGCGTCTCTTTTCTCCCCAGGTCCCATTAAACACCCTCCCTACACACAGTTTAGAAGACAGAAGAGATCCTAGAGAATATTTACAAAGAGAACAAAACCCCCTGAGGGTTTTTATGTTACTACAACATTAATCTATTTTAATCACACAACAGATTAAAACCAAACAACATTAAATGGTTCTGCAAAGTACCCAGTGAAAGTCTATCTTTGTTGCACAAAAAAAACCTCAGGAAAAAATTAAAGTGCTTGGAAATAGGGTTATTATATTGTTCCACAGAGACAGAGCACAGCAAAATCAAGACTGGGCCACAGAGCCCCTGGTGGGAAGAAGATCATGGAATCATGGAATACCAGACTGGTTTGGGTTGGAAGGGACCTTAAAGATCATCTTGTTCACCCCCTTGCCATGAGCAGGGACACCTCCCACTATCCCAGGTTGCTCCAACCTGGCCTTGGACCCTCCCAGGAATGGGGCAGCCACAGCTTCTCTGGGCAAACCATTCTAGGATTCTGTGATTACTTCAGCAATTGTTTCTACCATGAATCTTGGTAACTCTGACATCTTCTCTATCTCCCTCACACCCTGTCCCAGTCCTTCCAGCCTGTTCTCACACAGTGCCCTTTGCCACGTGTGAGCACCTCCTCTGCCCACCTACAAACCCCAACCTCAGCTCTGTTTTGGGGGGATGGAGCCCAATGAGCAGAGCCTGTTCCTCAGAAGTTGCCTTGAGCAGCTGCTGTGAACAACAGCCCTGGTTTCCACCCCAAGCTCTAAGATTTTATTCAGCCTTTAATTATTTACCTCTTTTTTAACAGTTTCAGTGCAATGAATTAAAATATCTACTGAGCTGACCACAGGTGATTTCCCTGAATAACCCCAGCTAATTTAGAAGCTGGGGCTGCTGATGAGTAGTTCATTCTTCCAGTAGCCCCCATCTCAGAGTGGCTAACCCAGAATCTCCTGTGCTGCTGCTGCAGCTGCTCAGTGGCCTGGTTATCTCACTCTGATGCTCAAGGTTGTTTTTTCTCATCTTGAATAACCCAAATAATTGTGCTGCTGTAACTGAGTTTGCCATCTCACTGCCCAAAAGACTCTTAATGAAGAACTGCAGCATTCTCCAGGATGGGTTTTGCTGCATCTCAGATCAGATCTGCACTGCTGCAAAGCTGAGCCTTCCCAACACCCACAAGCCAATGTGTTCCACCACAGTTCTGTAACAGGTTTATACCTTTGCCCAGCAGACATTGGATGGGAGCAGTTACATTGGAGCTTGAAATTATCTAAAGAAACTACAAAGAAAAAAACGTGCTCTTGTTCAAAGCTGTTAGATTTACCGAAATGAGTGGAAGCATTTCACAGGGATGCTTGGATAATATGGGGTGCTCTAGGCAGCCCTTCTATCTCAACATGTACCAACTGAGCTGCCAAAGCAAACCAAAACCTTCAAGGGAATGATTTGTGTGATTACTCCAGATTTACCAGGAGATAGAGGTGGCAGTAGCTGCAGTGAAGTTGTTTCTGGCAGCATCACTACTGCTGTGGAGGGGAAGAATCCAGGGAATTCTGCACAACAGTTAAATCTTCCACTTTGTTTACTCAGTGGATTTACTTACCAACGTGTGGCAATCCCTGACAGGATTTGATTACTTCATCTCAACATTCTTTCTTCCCAAACTAGCTGCTGCAACAGATAATCCATATTCAACCATGGAGGACAAAGAGGAGGAATGAACAAATCATGATTCCCTTCTTGGTTTGTTTGGGTCTCTCTTCCTAGGCTAAGAGCCAGTGAAGGAGGGCTGCTGACCTCCTCTGAGGGCAGGACATGCACTGCAATCCCACTTCCCTGCCAGTGAGCAGGGAGAGAGATCCACTGCCCTCGCTCCCCAGGACTAAGCACTGAGACAGGGATCAAGAAAATACTACTAATGCAAGTCAGAACATCTCCAGCACACAGAGATGCCTGGAAATGCTTTCATGGCAGAGACACTGTGTCTCTTCTAGCTGACATGGTGTGCTGCTCCCACGAGGCACCCTGGGTGACACTGGGACAGCTCAGCACCTGCTGGGCTGGAGGAGTGACCAGGCTTTGGGAGGAGGAACAAACCCGTTGTGGCCACAGCAGCAATGCACAGGCACAGCCCACGGGACAAAGGGACAGAACAGAAAGGATGCTACCCATGGCACAAGGACTCCACTTAACTAGTGGCAAAAATGCACAAGGTATAAAGCTGTGCCTAGGTGAGATCACAGAAACATGGAATGCTTTGGGTTGGAAGGGACCCTAAAGCTCCTCTCATTCCAGCCCCTGCCACAGGCAGGGAGAGCCACAGCTTCTCTGCCCAACCTGTGCCAGGGCCTCCCCCCCCTCACAGGGAAGAATTTCTTCCCATCTAACCCTGCCCTCTGTCAGTTTGAAGCCATTCCCCCTCGTCCTGTCACTCCAGGCCATTGTAAATAGTCTGTCTTCATCTTTCTTGTAGGTTCCCTTCAGGAGGAGGCAATTAGGAGATGTTTCACTGCTCCTCACAGCTTCACAGAATTTTCCAGTATTTCCAACCTCAAGTAAAAAGCCGCCCACAAGTCAGTGCCCCCCCTCCCTGGAACCTGCTTTAAAAACCATGGCATGTATATCCAGGGTTTTCTTTATTTGCATTGCAATTTTTTCCCTCATGAAAGGGAATGCCTTTCACATAATGATATTACTTAAGGATCTAAGATAACAACAACAAAAAAAAAGATGATGAGACTTGTGATAAAATCATGAAAGGCAGTAATGCTGCACCTTATTACCACTCCATGGTAATTCAGCTTCTCTTGGTAGTGGTAAGGGCCTCTCTAAGAGCAGACAAGAGCCTGTTGTTGAGCTCTGCTAATGATGCAGAAGATGTAACTGTAATGCAGCCGAGGTGCCAACTCCTTCCAGGGCCACACACTTGGCAGGTAACATTATCCTCTGCATTTTACAGGTTTTCACAGTAAAAAGTCACTTTTCAAGATCATATGAAATCGTATTTTGAACGAACTTTAAGCTGCCTAAGTAACCATAAACTCAGGGAAGGAAGAAATAATGTGCCTATGCCACGGTGAATGGATGGTGTAAATGTACATCAGATGTTGGGGAAGTGCAACCATTCAGTGGGTGAATCACTGCAGGGTTTTTCTGCCTCACACTGCAGGCACTGTACCCACACCTGGTTTTGAACCAGCTGCTACAGCTAGAAGACATCAGCTTTAAAGGATAACAGCAAATCCTTAAGGACAATAAATGCTCAACTTCATGCGTATCCAAGCTCCTGGAGTGCCTCCTTTGAGTCACAGAATCATTAAGGTTGGAAAAGACCTCAAAGATCGTTGAGTCCGATCATTAAAAAATAAAAAGTGACTTTCAAAACATGCCCTGACATCCCCCCTCTGCCGCCACAGTGCGAGAACAGGGTCTGCTTCCCATCTGCTCTGAATCATTCCAAATGTCAGACTATCCACCCAGTGGGCTGTACAGCTCCAAAGGATCCCCCAGCACCACGTGTGAGGGAGCGTGCATTAAATACTGACTCCAAAGGAAAAGCACCACTGTTTGCAGCATCGACAGAAGGGTGAGATCTCAGCAGCTCTCACAGCCAAAGGGTTTCAGGCAAAGTGTGAAGACACTTTTTATTATTTCTACTCCCAAAATAATCCTGGGTATCTGCCCTAGAACTCCAATTTTGGATATTAGGAATGACAAAAGGGCAGCTTGTTCAAGTAAAAACTATTCGTAAAGGAGTATTTCACCTAAATAGGGCTAATGATTTGTTATTATTGGTTGCAAGATCTGATACACAAGAAACACAGTAGAGAAAATCAGAGTAAGAAAAGAATGCTTTCTCCATCTGTGCTATTTTCTTGAAATTAAATCTTCCAGGGATTTTTCTGTAGCCTGATGCCAGCCCTTTCCCACACCAGTCTGCAGTCAGGAATTACTAAGCCTGGGAGTTTGGGCTGGTCTATCATGTCCAGCCTCCTCTTTGCTAAACAGCTCCTGCCCCACAAAAATTAATAAAATTACTCACTAAATGAATTTTATTTTAAAAAGAAGAACACACTGACTTTTAGACTTTAAATTCCAATACAGCCAACTAAACTAAAACAAAGTATGCACTGCCAAATGTTTTTGTTAATAAGACCAAAATCACTCTAGAAATCAAACATCAGTTAATCTCCCAGCTAAGAATATCATGTAGAGAAGACTAGAGGATCTGCCAGTAATCTTAAAATGAAGCCTGATAAGGCAAAAAAATAATTCACAGCAGCTTGTGATCACTTAATGTTCTCATTGCTGGTTAATCCATCCAGCATCAAGGGGTGCTCACTGATCCAGGGTCACAGGGCTTTTCCAAAATAATCCCCAGGAAGAAATAGTCCAAAAGGGTTATATTTAACACCGTATCACTTTCAGGCTAAAAAAGTGCTTTCAGCTACTTAATCCCTTTCTGAAAGAGGTGGCCTCGTGTTTGGTAATCAGTGACTGCTTCTGTTGTGTTGTTGCCATAACAGATGAGAGGAGCTTTGAGCGCTGCCCTTTCTCCTCTGCCCTGACACATCTCAGGTTGTTAATCCTGCCCCGGGATCAGACTCGGCCCATCTTTCATCTCCCCTCCGGGGGAGCAGCCGGGGCTCCTCGGGGAGATGGGTCATGGAGAGCTCTGCTTTGGGAAGGGGCTGGCACAAGGAAGAGGTGATGGTTCGGTTTGGGATCCCGACAGCTGGTGCATATTCACGGCCACATGGCTGAAATGAAGGACAGAATCCCTTCTCCCAGCTCCTTGGACAGCTCAGCCTCTGAGCAACCGGAGCTGCCAGAAGGAAGGCTCTGGGTCAGAGCAGCAGAGGCACTTCTATGGAACAAGAGGGAAATGAGAAAGATCAGGAATGTGGACCAATTATGAGCCTTAAAAACACCCTCCTGGAGGAGGAGGAGGAGGAGGACTTAGCTCTATGAGTCAGCAGTGCCCTGGCAGCCAGGAGGGACATCCCTGTCCTGGGGGCATCAGGCCCAGCATGGCCAGGCCAGGGAGGGGATTGTCCCGCTCTGCTCTGCCCTGGGGAGACCTCACCCCGATATTGGGGCAGTTTGGGGGGGACACAATGGAAGGGAGAGATTGAGCCATTGGAGAGTGTCCAAAGGAGGCCACGAGGATGGGGAAGGGCCTTGGTTTGAAGCCGTGTGAGGACACTGAGGGCACTTGGTGTGTTCAGCTGGAGAAGAGGAGACTGAGGGCAGACCTCATTGCAGTTCCAACTGCCTGGGCAGGGGCAGAGGAGGGGCAGGACTGAGCTCTGCTCTGGGGGGACCAGGGACAGCACCCAGGGAATGGCCTGGAGCTGTGTCAGGGCAGGGGCAGGTTGGATCTCAGGACAAGGTTCTTCCCCCAGAGGGTGGCTGGGCACTGACCAGGCTCCCCAGGGCAGTGGGCACAGCCCCAAGGCTGCCAGAGCTCCAGGAGGGTTTGGATGATCCTCTGGGGCACAGGGGGTGACTCTTGGGGCTGGGTCTGTGCAGGGCTGAGGGTTGGACTCCATGGTCCTTGGGGGTTCCTCCCAACTCAGGACATTCTGTGAATCTATGATTCTTGGTCTGCTCCCTCCAGTGAGGCCACCATAGGCCATGGGCAGCTGATGGGCAGCTCCAGGGATGACACGAACCTTGGCACAATCCAGCTGCCCAGACCAGTCCCCAGGCATTTTCCATAGTGGGCCTCATCCCAGAGAAGACACTAATCACTGAACTGTGATGATGCTTATTAAATTAAAACATCTCAACCAACCTCACTAATAAGACCAAAATTGAAATGAGTTTCAGCAGCTCTTCCCTTGCAAGTGTAGAGATGCTGTCAGTCAAGCCCAAACATGAGCAGGATCTAAACAAAAGCTGAAAAGCAGGAGGAATTCCAACCCCGCCTCTCGGCTGCTTCTTGGAAATCCATTTCTTAGATAACTGAAAGGCAGATAAATAATAAAAAAGAAAGATCTGCACTAACTAGATCATTTGTTTTCAGAGATGTAAGTGGCAAATGTTGAATTTCTTTTTCATCTCGCCTTGAGTTGCAGCAAACTGTCACTCTTGCATGAGCAGCAAGGGAAAAACATGCTTATTATTAGAAAACAATCACTGCCAGATCTGATAACAATCTGACATTAACAACTGTGGGGATTCTGCTGCCAAGGATGTCTTGCGTTATTTAGAAAACAAAAAAGAAAAAATTCCTGAGGGGGGAAAGCAACAAACAAATAATTGTTTTACATCCTATTAATAAACCTCTACAGCTCGTGTCTCCCTCGGAAAACGCTCACAGTACTGCTATCACCTTGCAGAGCAAGCCACCAAATGACATTTAATATTCCTGAGGTTGAAGAAACAACCACAACTGCCACGGACATGGGGGAAGGGGGAGGTGGTTGTTTTTATCCAACCATTTTGCAGTGGGACACAACCTTACGTCTCCTTTTTGTACTCGCTCCTGCTACTCATGACCCAGCCTGGAAGGATTTACTCCCTCCTTTATTTTCCCCTCTCTCCAGCCTGAGCTCCAGTGGCAGCACCATCCACACACCCAACCACATCACAGAAGTCAAGATCAGTTTTTAGTAACTCAGGTTGGGTACAAAGCTCTTGGTTTCTGACTTCCAGCTTCGACCAGTGGAAGATCTGTCAACCTACTGACACCATCCAAACTGAGCTAAAGCCTTTGGGTAGCAAATATTTTTGGTGGTACATTTTGAGGATGCACCTAAATGGACCTCAGTGTGCACAGGCAGCAACAGGATCAAGTGAGCTGGTAAAATACCAGAGTTTTTGGGTTTCACCAAAGGCTGTGAGATTGTTTGACTTCTCTGCAAGAGGTTAGAAAGTCACTAAAAAACCCTCCGACTTAATCACAGAATTGAATGGGCCAGGAAACCATGTGCTTAACCAGGTACACCTAAATGGTTGAAGTAACAATGTATATGGTTTAAATTGACGTACAAAAGATTTCATTTTAGTTTTTACATGTGGCTCGAAGAACTCAGCCCCACCAGGAACTGCGGGTGATGAAGTGTCTACCTCATTGGAGTTACAATGTTCTTGTTGGCGTCACAGCAGGGAAATTACAACATTTTGAGGTTTGTTTGTTTTTTTCACACCGCTGATACTGTAGTTTCTTACAGAGCTTGTATCTGTTCTTACATTCTACAGGAAAAGGCTTTTTAGACAAATTCAGGTTCCTTGGGTGCACAAAACGCAGGGTCTTCAGCAGGGTCCGTGGGAACAATTGTCACAAAACACTCTCCCACCTGGAAACAAAGTTCGGTTTCTTCACTGGTGTTTTCTGGAGCTCAAAATAAAGGTTTACACTCAGCCTCATTCAGCATCACTGCCCTCACCCCTTTGTAAGGACCTCCTGCAAGTCAATCCCTCCAGCTGCCCCTGTCCCCGGGCACCACAGTGCCTCGAGGCCCAGAGAAGTCAGTCCCAGACTAAAAATGTGGTAAAAGCCACAAGCAAGTCTGAAACACGTGGAAATCTCTCAGTCTTTGCCCAAGCAACCCTCTGCATCCTCACGGCCATTTCTACACACAAGCAGCCACCTGTGTAACAGGACAAAGGCATGTCCTGGGTTGCTCCACATTTACACAAGGTGCTGGATTATCAAGTAAACCAAGACACAACCCAGGGCCTTTACTGTATCACAAACAACCAAGAACGGCCCCAAACAGCTTCAAGAGCCTGAGCAGGGCTGAACCAAGGGACAGCCCTGGGCTGGGGCACCACCAGGGACAGAATCATAGAGTCAGAGAATGGCTTGGGTTGGAAGAGCCCTTAAAGATCATCTCGTTCCACCCCTCCACCATGTACTGAACTTCAGCCAGTTCCAACTCCTCCATCAAATATCAAACTTCTTGAAGACAGATGCCCAAATCTCACTGATGAGACTCCCCCGGCCAGCTCCATTGCTTGCAAAACGCCTTCACAAGACAAACCCTGCAAACAGGAGACTCCCTGGTTGGATTTCCCTTCTCCCTTCTGCTTTCTATTGACACCGTTTTGTTCTGGTTGTTTGGTTTGGGGGTTTTTTTCTGCAGTGGTGGAATACAGGGCTTGTGCTGTGCCTAACACTGAGAGCCCCTGAGCTGCCTCCTGTCCAGGGCCAGCCCTCAGCAGGCACTGGGAGCTCTCTGCCTCACACTCACAAGTTAATGCCTTTCGAGGATGACCTGGGGACCGACTCTTCCCTGGTGTGAGTGCAAATCACTTGCCAAGTTTAGTTTCATTCTGACTGTGCCTACCAGGGAAGGGTCACTTACAGACTCCATCATCTCTTCCCTTGTCTCAAAAGATTATAATTTGTCCATTGCAATTCACATCAGGATGCAATTTGGCAGGTAAGTCAGAAGTCTGGAGGCAATTATTTTTCTTCCTTTGGAGAAATGGGTTATATTCATTCAGTTATTTTCAGTTATTTATTTTAGATGGAGCACAAGGCAGGGGGGAGGGAGGAAAAGGAAAACAAGACAGGTTTAGATATTATGATAGGATTGACACTCGATGTTTTGACATCTAAGCAGGGCTGATCATACTGATATATGCAATCCATGCATCTAATTCTACCCAAGAGGAAAGGGCTGGAACACAGATGTCTCAGCTCTTAGAGTCAGGTATTAGTGTGCCAATGAAAACAACCATTATGACAAATCCTTAGGATTCACCCCCCCAAATTCTAGTTACAGCTATTATTAACCAGCGTAAATCACCTCATTTTTAATAGCTGAAATTTATTCCTTTGAATCTGATGAGCGATATGCTGCTCTCAGCCTACCAGGAAACACCTTTCTTTATAGCACTGATTTTCCTTAGAAAGACAGCCAAAAACTACATTTAAACTACACCAAGGTTTTTAGAGCAGCACAAGGGACAGAGACCTTTCTGCCCAGTCCCTTCCCCTCACTCCTCCCCACGACCTGACACTGGGCCGACCTCTCTTGCCCAACACAACCCCCACGTTCACACCCTCATCCAGCCTTTCCTGTGCCTACATGTTACCTGGGCACAACAAATTAAAGGGATAATGTCCAGATCTAAGGAATAACCTGGACTAAGCAGAAAGGATTAAATACAGATGAGTGGGTTGCCCCCACCACAGCCTCCTCCCACAGCTTTAGTGGACTCAGGTAGAGGTCAAGACAGTTTTCCAGTTGGATTTTTCCAGGTCCTACAGTAATTACCTGCTTTTTCACTATTATCTTTCTACCCCATAAATGGTTTCCACATGGTTTCCACACGGCTGAAAGAATAATCACCAGAAGTCATTTGTGCTCACCAGCTGTATTGGGAAAGGCATTTCACTGAGCCCAGACCTGTCAGCAGGACCCAGCACAGACTCAGCTGGGCTCCCTGTGTCGCTGTGGCACAGAACCATGGAATCATGGAATGGTTTGGGTTGGAAGGGACCTTAAAGATCATCCAGTTCCACCCCTGCCATGGACAGGGACACTTTCCACTAGCCCAGGTTGCTCCAACCTGGCCTTGGACACTTCCAGGGATGGGGCAGCCACAGCTTCTCTGGGCAACCTGTGCCAGGGCCTCCCCTCCCTCACAGGGAAGAATTTATTCCTAATATCTAATCTCACTCTATTCTCTTTCAGTTTCCTTCCTATCAACCACTAAACTCACTCCCAAGCTCATTTCCATTTTAAAAGGCAAATTATTAGAAAAGAGTGGTTCCAAAGCCACTATTTATTGGAGCAAGTGATTACTTATTTCAACAGTTAAAAAGAAGGCACTTTAAGTGCTATTTTAGCTAATTAAAGATGTTACACGTGAACTCCCTGCCAGCCCCAACTGGGTTCCACGTGAGCCCAAGCACAGCAATGTGCAAAGCTGCCACTGAAACAGCTCCATGAGCCTTAGCCTAGAATAAATTTGCCAGATCAGATCTTTACTTTGAAAACTGAATTTTAGGAAACTGCAGCTTTTTTTTGCAGATCTTTTCAGGCCCTGTGCCTTGTAATACAGCCAGGGTGATTCCTCTGACATTCCAGTGGAAGACTAAGTTTTATCAGAGACTATAAAGATTTAAAGTCACAATATAATCTCACCTCCAGGTTACTGGGCCCACTTCCCTTATCAATTAACCTGTCAGCCGGCAGTCGGCTCTAATTAGCGAAATCCTTTTTTAATGAAAAGAACTTGCCTTGAGCACAGTCTGTCAGCTCCAGGACCATTCTCCACTCGGGAGCATGTCACAGCAAACCCCATTAAATACCTGCAGAGAACCCAACACCAGCAGCAACTTCAAACTCCCTTTGGCTCCTGCAGACACAATGTTATTTTTCCATGTCTGTATCCTGCTGTCACAAGAGACTATTTCCATTTGTTGTATGGAAACTGCACTTGCATTTGGCCCTGATGCACATCTTCGTTCCAGTTGCCTGAAGAAGCTGTGTATCCATACTCCTGGAGCAGGGAGGCTCCCAGAGAAACCCTGACACCAGAGGCCTCTGAGAACACATTTTTTTGGGAATGCCCAGCATCCCACATGGGGGTTTCTCAAAATGCACCTTTCATGCACTGTAGGAGTCATCCAGAAAGCTACCTCCAAGAAGAAGGAGAAGTTCTTGGACTATTTATTTTAAAATTATACGGTGACAGATCTTGTGCACATTCAGCTTCCATGGACATTCAGACTTCACAGACACACCAGAGGCCACACTTCCATCCTCTGGAAAAGCCACAGTTTGGAAAGAACTCCCCACACCCCATCCCTGCTGTGTGCATTCCCCAGGTGGGAGGGGAGGGACATGAGGGAGCTTTTCCCAGAGCACCACATAAGAATGTTGCATTAGAAAAACACTCACTAATCCCTATGCTAATGATCCCCCTGCTCCCCTTGACTTCAAAGGGCCCTGGATCACATCTGTAATCTCCTGCAAGTGTTAGCAAACAAAATTACAAGTTTTAACACTACAGGTTTCAACAAATTCCCCTCGCCCTCAGCGCAGCAATGGACTTAAAAATAGATGTAATGAGCAGCTTTGGATCTGCATAAATCCCCTGTGGAGTTCATTAATGATTTCATTTTTGGCAAGATACCATGTCAAACGACAGAGTATTATTAAAAACATACATACACATGTACCTGAAACTGCATTCCTGCAAACGCTGAGGGAAAAAAGAAGGCTGTGTAATTTTGGTTTACCTTTTAAGTAACATGATTGCAACTGTGTGTAACTGCAAAGCCTTTTGTTCTCAAAACTAATTACAGCTCTCCAAGGGATGCCCGAATCTACAATTATTTTTATATTTGAGAAGATGGGACCTGAAATTTCACCACAAAATCCCAGACTGGTTTGGGTAAGAAGGGACCTTCAAGATTATTTAGTTCCAACCCCCTGCCATGGGCAGGGACACCTTCCACTAGCCCAGGTTGCTCCAACCTGGCCTTGGACACTTCCAGGGATGGGGCAGCCACAGCTTCTCTGGGCAACCTGTGCCAGCTGTTCCCCCCACCCCAGCCAAGAATTCCTTCCCAATATTCCATCTCTCCCTGCCATCTGGCAGTGGGAAGCCATTCCCCCTTGTCCTGTCCCTCCAGGCCCTTGTCCCAAGTCCCTCTCCAGCTCTCCTGGAGACCCTTTAGGTACTCAAAGGCTGTAATAAGGTCATCCTGGAGCCTTCTGTTCTCCAACACCCACAGCTCTCTCAGCCTCTCCTCACAGCAGAGCTGCTCCAGCCCTTGGAGCATCTTCATGGTCTCCTCTGGGTTCACTCCAACCTTTAAAGTTCTGCACTTAAACACAAGCAGCTTATTCCCTGCTGCTGTTTGTTCCTGATCTCCACAACCCAACATGAATTATTACTCCGTGAAGCTCCCATTTCACACCACACTTGCTATTGCATGAAATCCTAGGAATGTGCCTGTTGACAAGGCAAGGTTGAGCACGTTGCACCACCAAACCACCCCCAGGAAATTTACTCCTGGCTGATGTGTTGCTGCAATGAAGGGAAAACTCAAATACAACATGTCAGAAAGTATGTGGTGCCTCCACCTCCCGTTTACTCCTCAGGGGAAAAGGTAAATAGAGTATAAGCAATTTCTTTCTTTTCAAAAAAAAAAAAGTCCAACCTGCCTGAGATGTAGGGAAATCATTTACCTTCTGCCTGTCAGAGCAAGTTATCTACATGCTTTTCCCATATTAAAAGCACAGCCTAAGAGAATGGACTCACTCTGCCTACAAAGGACAAAGTTTAAGTTGCAGAGAGAACATGAAAGCCCAGCGATAAACTGCGGGTTTTAAGCAGTGCTCATGTTCCATGGTTAGCCAAAGGAAAGCACATAAACCCTAAATATTTAAATGCAGACTCCTAAAGTCTGTTTATCATTTTCTGAAGAATCAGTTCAGCGACAGAATCCTATTTCTTGCCTTCTGAATGTTTGCATTTGGAAATTACTTTATCCATAATGTGATTACTAAAATAAGTAGTATGGACACGTTAATTATAAAGGCGGACTTTTACCTACAAACTAGGCTGATCTTTAAGCTTTGAAGTTTTCCTAACTGCCCAGATTTTTCAGACCACTCCTAGTTCTAACTGCTGGCAGCAGCAGAATCATAAAACACTGCAGAAAAATGCTACAGATTCTCTGCCAAAACAAGTGAAGTGCCCCCCATAGCATCTTTTTGAACCACTTCCCGTAACAACCCTAATGCTGCTTCTCCCTCTGCCTCACAATCTGCTTCCCAACACGGGCTGTCTGAGCAGCAAGAGCAAGCACTTGGGCAGGAACATCCTAATTCCTGGTGGTGTGACCTGGGCACACACGCCTGTACTGATGTGGCTGAAAATCCTGACTTGCTACTCACTCACAAGCACAGAAAAGGGAATATCAGTGTTTTAAAAGGAGCAATTCCAAGAAATGTCAAGTTACAGGGTCTCCCACACGCTTCTGAATGCAGCCACTCTATTTTACCACATCCACTAAGTCACAGAGGATTAGTAATATCACCTACTCATGGAATCACAGAAAGGCACAGCTGGAGAGATCCAAAGGGCTGCAGGAGAGTGACCACATGCCCCTGGGGACACCTCACTTTGGGGGACCCTGGCACAGGCCATCTCAGGTCCTGCCTCCTCAGGATACATTTAACAAGCTCCAAAGACAAGCAGTTTCATTGCTTTTGTGTAAACTGCTAGAGCAATAAAAACCATCATTAGAGACAAGTTATTGGCTAATCCAATTTTTAAGTATGCACAGCAATCAACTTTAAATTAATTATAATATCAGATTAAAAGAGGAAGCTGGATCATTTGCTGGCACACTCACAAACCCTGTCAGATGACACTCTGTGTGTCATTGTTTTTAATTATTATTCTTTTGAATGGTTTTGTTAAGCCTTTATTCCAAGATGCAGGAAAATGACAGTGACTTGTCCTGGGCTGCTGAGGAGACCCCCCACACTGTCTGCACCCCCAGGACACCATCCCCAGGCTGTCACCCTCTGTCCCACTCTCTGCAGACCTGCTGTGACACCAAGGAGGTGCTCTGGGGGCTGCTCTAATTAGGGGCTCTACACACAGTGGTGTGTGGCAGCTTCACCCAATTATTTGTTTGTCATTGGGAGCAGATATTGTCAAGTTATTTTTGGCCCCTGATACAGTGGCAAAACATAACGAGGCCTTGAGGTGAACAACCATCTTGGCAGCAAGGAGCTAAGATGATGTGCTGTTGAAAGGCTGGAGAGCAATTAGGTTATTTGAATAGGAGGAGATGCTGGACAGGGCATGTGAAGACAGAGAAAACCATCTTAACTATTAAAATGCCACCCCTCACCCCCCTTTAGGTTGTCAGCTAACTGTATAAGCAAGGTGTTAATTTACTGCGGGCTGGATCGCAGGCAAACTTAATTTTCTTATTAATTCAAAAGATGCACAGACTTGTCCCACATGCACATATCACCCAGCCCTTTGCAGACAAGTGGAACAGCTTGCCAGATGATTATTATCAGCATTTAATCATATTACAGTGATTCCCACAAGTCCTGGCCGTGGGCCTGGTGTGCACAGAGTGAGGGGCTATGCAAACAGGGCCAAAGGTGGTCTGTAGAATGATAACTTTAAAATAAGAGTCAGCATTAGGTACAGACAGCAGATACAGAAGCAGATGGAAACATTGCTCAGTCGAGATCCATCACCCCAACAATGCAACGCCCATGATGCCAAAGGCACGGGAGCGACCTGAGGAGCAGGAGGGTAGGGCACAAGTCCTCTCTCCAGCTTCTGTGGGCTTCAGCTGGTGTCCATGAGACTGGGCAGTGAGTTGGACTCACACCCACAGTGCCCAAAAACACATTTAACATCCCACAGGACCGGGCTCTGCAGAGTTTACCTTGAGACACATCATGCTGGTCACCACTGCACCCACTGTGGGGAGTGGTTCAGACTTGTCTGACTGGTCAGATTGGGGTTTACCTGCTCAGACTTTACATCCTGCCCTGTCTGCAGCACAGGAGGTGCACACAGCATCCGAGGGCCTGACAGCGCCTGGCCACGATTTAAGGATTGGAAATGACCTTAAAGATCATCTCATTCCAACTCCTCCACACCTCCCACTAGCCCTGGCTGCTCAGAGCCTCATCCAACCTGGCCTCGAACACTTCCAGAAGGTCATTTTAGGAAGATACTTATTTTTGCAAAATATTGGTGCAGATGCACATAAAAGAAAACACTCTCTAAGATAAGCACTGGGAACTCCACCAGGTTCAGCAGAGGTGAGAATTCTTGTTTCTTCTGCCTCCAAGTGCAAACTCATAGGTTGCTAATTTGGGCACAAATTATCTTGAGAAACTACTGGGAAAACACAAGAGCAGGTATAACTGCCAAATTTTAGGAAGGAAAACTGACCACAGCACAAAGAAAAGCTCTAAGTCACAAAAAATGATCTTTGAACAGAAACAAAGGAGAGTTTTCTAATTCAATCCACAGAGCCAGTTGGGTTTGCTTTAACCTTTCAAGTGTTCAAGTATGAGCTTCTTTACCCAAAGGTTATGATTTCTCTTGGAGCTTGGACCAAACATGGTCCTGGGGACCTGTTTGTATGGCCATGGCTGTGGGTCTGGCTGCAGATGATGTGACATCTCTTCATGCACAGGGAGCAGCACCACAGGCACAGTGACATGAGCAGTGCCAGTGTGAGTTAAACCCTCTGAACACATCCAAGCGATTCCTGGTGTATTCCAAGGGTTGTTCACCCACCTGCAATCAGACATGACTGTTCAAGTATGAACTGGGTTATAAAGAGCCAGTTACTCAAGAACCTCAAAGCAATCTGGGCAGAGTGGTCTGCAGTAAACATGCCTGATGGAACCGTGGGGTTTCTCTTGCCATGGGGGATGAGGATGTATGTGGTGTTTCAGGAGTGCTGGGATTGTTCCTGAGCATGCTCTCATCCATGGATGTGTTCAGAGAACATGGTCAGTGTGACCCTTCCCCAAACCCTGACACCTTTCCATTTCTCCATGCACATGGTAAATCTTTCCCAGACCCCAAGGACTCTGGAGGCTGTTTATTCACACAGCAACAATCCCCACCTTCAAATCAACACCCACTTCACAGGGAGTTAGAAACACAAGACTGAACTTCTGGCAATGAATGAAGACTAGAATGAAGACCAAGATCATTCCTCTGCCTTTCTTGATGAAGAAGTGAGAGCCCATGAGTTCACCCCATTTCTCCCACAACTACCTGAGACCTGTCTGGACCTCAGGAAGAGCATCAGGAGCACCTAAAGTACAGTTTAGGCACCTCACCTCGATGCAATCAGATGGGAGAGGAAAAATTCTGGCAGTTCTCTTTCAGAAGGGTCAGAAACTCAACATCCTTATCAGACTTTCCATCTGTCACTGCCTGAAGTCTCACTGCCCCCCATAACCAAAAAAACCTGAAGATCAACTGCCTTGGGACAGTAATTCCCTTAATGACAACACCCTCTCTGTGCTACCCCAGGGGGCCAAGGAGAGCTGGTACTCGAAGTTCGAAGCTGACCCACCCCTGAGGTTTTGATCTACAGCAGGTGCTGTGCTCCCAGCACAGCTTCTCACCCCTCCTCAGGGGCAGCAGGTCCTGCCCAGCACTGAAAAACTGCCAAAGTCAGATTTTAATAGCCATTTATCTCAGCAACGCAAGCAAGGAGAAAAGAAAAAAACCCCCAAGAGTTATTATCCCAGCACAGAACAAACTGGTGCTGAGGTCCCCAAGCAGCTCCCACACCTGCTGAAAGCTGCACATGCTCCAGGCCTACAACCCCCAGCAATAAAACAGAGCCAGCAGCAGTAAAACCAGGGCTTTGCTCATCTGCTTTTGATTTTTATAATGCTGTTTCTTTTAACAAACGAAGTTTCAGTACTTGTGGGACTAACAACCTAGTAAATGAACTAAGTATTTATTTGTGGCTTTATTACTCAGCAGACCTATTTCCACGGAGTCATTTTTCCTCAGGACTCAGCCTGCTCTGCAGCAGCTGTTTTCTATTACAAGCCACTCAAATTCCTATGCCTCTAATTTCCAAAAGTGCCCACTAACTTGAAATATTTGGAGGCAGTACCAAATGGCCGTGGGAGCTCAGCAGTGCTGCACCTCGTCCCGCTCCACAAGTTCTTCCTCCAAGGATTCTTCCCCACCTCCCTCGTCACGCACATGGCCCAAGTCCTCCAGATCCCCCTCCCCTCCTGACCCCAAAATGTTTGTGAAAACCCATGAAGGACCCACAAAGCACAGAGGGACCCAGTGAAAGGCTCCCAGGGAGACTGAGGAAGGAGGTGGTTTGGCCCATGTTCCAAAGACTGTGAGTGACTTTTGGATCGTGACAGGTGACGGGTAACAGGGGATTTGAGGAGCTCCTTTGGCTGGGAATAGGAGACAGGAATAAGCCAAGTGGCTCTGGAGAGGTCAGGACAAGCTGCAAGGGTGCCTTAAGCCAGGATTTCAAGTGCCAGGGGAAATCCTGCTGCATAAACACAGACTCGAGCTCAGGTGAGGTTTGAGTCTTGTGCTCCTAGACTTGAAAGTCCCCCCAGTCCCACTCTGAACATCCTTTAGTGAGTGTAGGTCTTCAGCTTAAAAAAAAAAAAAAATAAAAAGGTGTTTTTACAACAGTATTTTTGGCTTAGAAATTCTTGGCTGTGAGGGTGGGGAGGCCCTGGCACAGGTTGTCCAGAGAAGCTGTGGCTGCCCCATCCCTTGAAGTGTCCAAGGCCAGGTTGGACGGGGCTTGGAGCCACCTTGGCTAGTGGAAGGTGTCCCTGTCCATGGTAGGGGGTGGAATGAGATGAGATTTAAGGTCCCTTCTGACCCAAACTGTTCTGGGATTGTACAATTCTATGATAATTATGGAAGGAGCCCTCCTCCCAGCTCCTGCCTTACTCTCTCAGCATATGTAAGTCAAGGCCACTAACTGCTCTAAGAGACGCTTAAATCAGTTTATCTGCTCCTCTGCTTGCCACTTTTTAACTATACATTGACATTGGCTTCTTCAAACAGCTTGAACACTGTGCAAGGCCCTTTCAGACACTTGAGGCCTCTCTCAGCCAGTCATACCTAGCTGGGAAAGCAGTTCTTGTTACACTGAATAACTGGATGCCTTGGGCAACTCCAGGAGAAGAGGTGATGGCAGGTGAAGCTGTGCTGTGACTGGGCTGATCCCCCAGCAGCAAGGTGGGGACAGCTCCTCTGCCCTTGCCCAGGGCTGTCTCTACCTTTCTCCTCCTTTCACTCAAGCAACTCAGCTGAAAAATTATCCCTCTCTTTTTTTTTTTTGCTGTGTTTGAGTTTCTGGTGAGAAATCACTCACCTCATGCAGCCCAACTTTGCTGCCCAAAGCCAGGACAGCAGCCAGATGGAGAAACACTGCAGGACCTGGAGGGCACAGGGACCAGCAAAAGGGGCTCGAGCCCCCATCAGTCACCAGGATCCATTAGGGACAGGAAAAAAGGAATTCTCAGTGATGCCTGGGTGACTGAAAGTCTCCAGGATGTCCCAAGATTTACTCCTGGGGCCCTCACCCAGCAGAGCACTTCAGAAAATCTCAGTGTTAACAAGTGTTTGAAGTCAGTGGAGCAATGAAGGACAATACTGAGCTGAAGCTAAAAGGAGGACAAAGCAGGGGCTGTTTATTCTGCTCTCTGAGACTAGAAATGCCCCTCGCAACTCCCTCCATATCCTGAGAACCTCAGGGTCCCTTCATGACCAGGCCCTGCCTTCTCCTTTGGCTGATCTCCACTGAGCCACAAGAAAGTTAAACATTCACCAGATGAAAGTATCATCCTTCACAAAGTCTTCTTTGCCACCAGAATGAACGTGGCAGCTCTCACTTGGAGGCTCCATTTCAGTTTTTCTGCCTACTCAGACAAATATTATTGCACTCAGGTCACACATTGAAGAGTTTCTTCACGTGTTCAGACTGTGTTTTTCTAGGAAGAAAAAGAAAAAGCTGAGAATTTGGAAAGCAACAGCGAGATCTGCCTGTGGTTCTCCACTCCTATTCCCACACTTTGGAAAACAACCACTAAATTCATATGGACTTTTGAGGGCAGACTGCATGATAAAATAATATTTGGCTTTGTGGAATCATTTTATGTGGAGAAACACTTAAAATATGTCAGTGCAGTGATGAATCATAGAACGGTTTGGGTTGGAAGGGACCATAAAGCTCATCTCGTTCCACCCCCTGCCCTGTGCAGGGACACCTTCCATTAGATCAGGTTGCTCCAAGCCCTGTCCAACATTTTTGAAGGCAAAAGACATTCTTGTTTGGGGAACAGCTGAGAACTGGAAGGAAAAAAGACAAAAAAAAAAGCCTCTTTGCTTTGGTTTTAAGCAGCTATGAAGACTTTATTTAAAAAAA
>VZRE01005285.1:536946-612829 GCA_013396775.1 Cephalopterus ornatus | reverse complement strand
TGCTCCTCGGGGGGTGCGAAGGGACCCGCGGCGGATGCGGAGCCGGACGGTCCCCGCTGCCCCCGGGATGGCGGCACACACGCACACGAGCATCGGTCGCTAATGCTCCACGAGCATCGGTCGCTAAAGCTCCGCGGGAGGAAACACTGTCGAAAACATCGTATTGCATTTAGCAATTTTTTGCTTGTTTGTTTTAAACGGAATTATTTATTTTTTAAAAAATTTTATTTTAACAGCGGAAAAATGCAATGTCCCCGGCTGCAGGCAGGGTGGCCTGACCGGGACCCCAGGATGCTCTCTGAGTTGTGGTGCCTCCCCGAGTCCCCCCGTGCAGAGACTCTCCTGGCTGCTCCCAGCACTGAACATTATTGTGGACGGGCAGCGGATTTCCTACTTGCTGTAGGTTTTCCTTAAGTGCAGCACAACATTAGTAAGAGCCAGCATGGAGCATAAACACACAGATAGGCGATGGTATAGATGATTATTCACTGGAGCACGGCAGTTGGAGCCAAATGGTGTTTCCTGGGAAGACGAGAGGCAGTTATGGCATTGGCACAGTAGCCACATATGGTGAGATGTTCCCTGGGAAAGGGATAAGTGCAAAGAGAGGGCTTATGGGCTCCTGAGGCCTTGCCCAGAGGGTGTTTTCAAGGTTTCAGATCTTGAAATGGGTTTCAAACCAAAACTGGGCTAGAAGTGCAAATGGAATTAAACTCCTGTGGGTTCCACTTGGATTTGAGCTAAATCCTCAGAAATAGGGTTGACAAGCCCAACTTACCCAACCCCTATGGCAGAACTCAGCCTGTAGAAGGTGACTCTCCTAAGGAAAAGATGGGAACTACCTAAACCAGCTAGAAAACAAGAGCAGAGAAAGAGCTGTGGCTGCCTGGTCGGCCTCACCTGAGGCAGGAGAAGAGTTACACATCCAAAATCCAGTGGGAGCTTGGAAAGACATGTTTGTGTCCTGGCCCACTCCAGGCTCACCTCGGGGACAGAGATGATGTGCGATGATGAGGGACTGCCCTTCTCCCAGCCCTGGGGACTGAGGTGTGTGTGTGGCTCCGAGCTGTCCCCAAGCACTGTCACAGTGACCAGGGTATGGCCACGCTGCAGTGGCTCCGGTGACCCTGCCCACAGCAAGCCCCACAGCGTGTGAGGGGAATGGGGAAAGCACGGTCTGAACTGCCCACACAAGTACAAGTGCCATACTTAAGGAAAAACTCATTAGAACACCTTCCTACCAACTACTGATGTAGAACTACAGGATTTTATGCAAATAATTTCCCATTAGTTCCTCATTCCATCACTGTATGATCCATTTAAGCCGTTTTCCCCCTCAACGGCTTCTCCAAGAGTCTTTTTTTGAGGTACAGTTCCACTGGCTGTGGTGGTTTCTGCGGGGGCAGCTGCACGGGAAGATCAAATGACAGCAAGAGAAAAAGGCACCCACCACAGCTCCACATTCAGGCTGTGGCTGCAGACACCACAGTGCTTTCCTGACCTGACTGATCCACAGTGGGAATGCTTGGGTAAAACTGTGGCAAATGGTCTCCACTGGAAAATGAAAGAATTGTGGCCAGAACGAAAGAATTGTGGCAAACGTCAGATCCTGGTTATAGCAATGGAAATGAGTTCTCCAGGGCTGCCCACCTCAGCAGGGTTATCCCTAGATTTCCACAGCATAACTGAGCATGGATTTTGGCTGTTAGAATTGCCCAAGTTTTTGCATCTAATACATGTATATTTGCATCTAATAAATATATATTGCAAAGATAATCTTGTGCCATCAGAGAAGTGGTTTCCATCTCCTCCTCTAGAAACCCAACAGAGGTGTCTTCAGGTCTGGAATCAACAGTGGACAGTGGCCAAAAGCCATTGCAGCCCATCAGCTATTTCAGAGCCCAGCAAAGGAAATGGATGGCTTGAGTGCAGATTCCAGTCTCCACCAAAAATAAATTAATAAAGGCAATAAACATGCAGAGTGTTCTCTGTACAACAACTGGAGCACTCTGGGACTGACAGTGAGGCTGTACCTGGACGAGGAATTAAATGCACAATACCAAGGTGTGGCAGCTCATGTATTCTATGAGCACCTTGGTCAAGACTTTCCACATCCTGACATGGTAAGAACAGGTCTAATTAAAGCCTAGGCTCCTCACAAGACTTTAATTTGATAAATTTAGCCTGGATTAAACTACAGACTTGTCTGCACTGGATTCTTCCAACGTTAACCACATGCCACACCTGAAATCTCAGCATACCCAGAGTCAGAAATGCATTCACCTGCCCATCTCCCTGGGGCTGTGAGGGTTTATTGGCAGGGCTCTGGGCCTCATTATGTTCATTTTTCATGCCTTAGAGACAAGTTGAGGACCTCTGTTTTCCTGCTACAACATTATACATGCACAGAATGTGTTGTGTAATTCTGAATGAGAAATTTGGAGTTTGGAAATTCACCCAAAGCCAAATTAAATCAAAGGGACCCCTTCTCCCCCCAGTGATTTCAATGGCCTTTGGATCAAGCTTCCCCCTCTCCTGACAGCAATACTTTCCTGTGGTTTAGGTTATGCCTGGATAGGTTTTTGAAACCTTCTATCTGATATCTACGTGGGACCTTGCCAGGATTTTTTTCATCTGTCTGTGATCTCTGTCAGAGTCGACATTTGTTTCTGCCACGACAACAGCCAAATGAAGTGCACTGAACTTGGATCAAAAGTAATTTCAAGATCTTTCACTCTCTGGAAGAGGTTTTCAGATCCAAGTATTTTATAAAAATGACCTCAAGCTGCCCAGACAGCAGGCAGGGAAGCAGACATTCGTTTCCAAGCCATAGAGTAATTCCAAAGAAGAATTACCCATCTCTGGCACAAGGACCAAACGAATATTGAAATTACAGCAGATTATATTGGATTAAATTATTTATGGCAAACCTCACCTCACCTGGAAGGTTCTGCAGCTTTTTTTCCTGGCAGCATGAAAACTGGATATTCCAATTCTTTGGTATTCTGTCAAAGCCTGGAAACATTTATATTTCCATTAAGCTGCTAACCTTCCCAGAAGACACCACGGTGTCTGAGTTTGGAGCGTGATTATTGTGCCTTATGAAGTCCTCCATAACGCTCTGAAAACATACATGATTTTGTCCATTACTGGGTAAGAGATGCAGGGTCCTTTCCCCAAGAAAAGAATTTATGGAGCTATCAGCAGAGTTTTATGACTCTGAACACAAGCCACGGCACAATGTCCCGACCAGAAGGTACTTAAACTCAGCACTTTCAGAGGTTCAAGAAAAGGACCTGTTCTCAACAGTGACCTCGACAGCGGCGAAATCACCCCTGGGTTAGGCTGTAAAAAGGTCATGACAGATGCCAGTAAAAGCAAACGGTGGTGAGGGCGGGTTCTGCTGGGCTGGGCAGGGATGTCTGTGTGCAGCCCGGCCCTGGGGAGGCTGCTCCTGGTGCTCCTGGCACAGGATGAAAGCCACGCTCCTTCGACACCCCTTCCGACACCCCTTCCGGCAGGGACAGAGCACTCAAGCGGGGAAAGGGTGATACAAATACCCCTTTTAGAAGGAAACTGGATGTAGAACATCCCTGGCTAAGTCTCCGTGCAAGTTACGCTTTTCATTTGACAGAGCACAAAACTTTGGCGAGAGCATATTAATGACAGTGCAACTTTTTTTTTTATTATTTTTATTTTTCTGCAGCATTTGCAAAACCAAACCCGTTTGTAATCCCTTCTTTTATGCAGAACAGATTGCAGTTTTAAGCAGAGGCCCATAAACTGCAGGTTCAAAGAAACCTGAAACTGAATTAGCATAAAAGCTGGAATTCTCATTTAGAGGAACAGCAAGGCAACTGCTCTGCAGGCAGTTTTATGATTAGGGTTTCAAATGGAAACAAAGATAAAAAGTGGGGCTCAGGGAACAATAGGGCTGCTTTCTCTTCCCTCTCCTTACAGCTTGGCCCTATAAAATACTAAGTGGTCTCCACTGCTTCCAAGGACAGAACTTAGCCCAGATTTGCACACGTGGAGAGGTTGGATAATTTTCTGAACCCATTTGCTGCACCGAAGAGAAATCCCAACTGTCCTACTGTGTGAAGCCATTTCTCCCACAGGCTTCTCCAAACAGTGTGAGCTCCTGGAGGTGAACACCACTGTCATCTTTCCTTCCCACCGACAACCACGAAGAGCGAGAATCCCCAAACTGACTCCTGGCTGTAACTTTTCAGCCAAAAAATACAATAATTTTATATCTTCCTCTATAATCCTTCCTGTAGTTTGAGTTCCCAGGTACTGAATACACGATGGAGCTTGGGTTAGCTCCTGGAGGCCTTGCTGGGCTCTGAGCTGCTTCACACACTGCAGCCTACCAGGAACATAAGATCCTATCACTGGGTAAGAGGATAAAATATAAATTCTTCCCCATCTACCAGCACTCCTGTAGTACACTTCATAAATGCACCACTTGAAAGCTGTGGCCATTACCCTCCCCTAATTTCTGCCTGCTAGCAGGTTCTGCAACTGAAGAAGTATTTCAAATTAATTTGTCTGTCAATATCTGGGTACTGAATCACCTAATAAGAGAAATATTTTTCATTCTCTTCTTCTCAGTCAGAAGAAGAGACTTTCTTATCACCAAATAAAGCATCCATTATTGCGTGCTGGAATCCCATTCTGTCATCCAGGTCATTTTTAGGCCAGAAACTGCTGAATCAGCACCATAAACCAATCAAGTAATTTCTTTCATTTTGTAACATTCAAGCAAAATAATGAAAATCACATCTCATTTGATGAGGAGAATATACGACAGAAATCTCTTCTTCCAAGGATAATTTTCAAAGAGGTATGCCAAGGCAAGAAATACTGTTGCAAAACCATGTAGCTTAATGTAGGGGCTCTTCTGCTGAACAGATAAATTCCATTTTTGACTGTCAGCTCATATTTAGATAGCAGATTATGAACAATAAATCTGTACCTTTAGCCAGCTTCTAAACCATGCAAAGACATTAACTTGGCAAAAGAATGACCATTACTTTGATGAATGAAACATTCACCTAAAATATTCATGTACAAGATGATAATGTCCAATTGATAACCAAAAACAGCCACCCCAGTGCAGATTTAAATAACTGAGATGCATATGAGAGAAACCGAATCATATACATGAGAGGAGTTATTATGGCACTGTTAGGAGAACCAACAAATGGAAAAAAAAGCTTGATAAATATTTTCCATAACAAAACACAATTGGTTTCAGTGGGATACAGCTCTGTTTCTCATTAGTTATCCTTCACTTGTCAGACAAGTTCCATATTTCACCGAAACCCGCTGAGTATTCTTTCTAGTTTGCTGGGGAAAGTGGCCATACATTTAGCACGTTCCCTTTATGCTGTGTGTTTTCACAGGTCTTTCTTTAAAACACACTGTACATGCTTTTGCTTCTTTCCCTCAGGATAGGGGGTTTCGACATCCAAGAAGAGTTTAAAAGCAGGTAACAAGTCATCACTTTTGAAGCTGCAGAGCAGCTGAAGAGGTGCAATAGCCCCAGCAGCCATTATCAGTGCCTGCCAGGGTGCCACGCTATCAAGTTATATGATAAAGCACTCAGCTGACACCAGAAAAATAATCATTCTCTCTCTCCTGCACCACCCCCTTTTTCACAAGGAGGCTTTTTACACTCATTAAATGCAACCTTATCTCTGAAAGACTGCAATCCTCAGCAAATGACAAGTGTGCCTAATCTCATTTTCTGACAAGCGATTCTGACAGCACCTTCCTTTTGATTTCTAAGACACGTAGCTAGACATATATTAATCTGTCAGTCATCGCCCCTAGGAAGGATGGAAAAAAGGAGAGACAGAGATGAACATTTGTGAATGTGAAGGGAACAAGGCAAGAAAGGACTAAGGGTCCTTTTCTGGCTATTTTAAGGAGCTCAGCTGTGTTTCTCCACTCCTCCCACCCCAACATGGCACCTAAGTCACTCCTGTGCAGCAGAGCTGCCAACCCACCTGTCTGCAGACGTGGGTAAACAGGCATTTTATTTCAGGTTTCAGTGTGGCCCAGCAGCTGTGGATTAGCAGCCAGCTGTGGGTGTATTCTGGGTATATTTTCATGTTTTCCCTGGTGTCCAAGGCAGTTGGATTCTCATTTAATTTCTCTGTGCCTCAACTTTCAGCATTGCATAAAACCCAAGTGTTATTGTCACCACAGCGCCTATTTTAGTTACAGACTGGGACTTCCCAGAACTGGTACTATAAAACGTAGAGCCTTAATTCCGAATTTACAGATTATGAAGTGTTCTGCAATAACATTCTTTTTGTGCAGCAAGAAATGCTTTGTCACTGCAGTCAGTGAAGCCCCGCTTGGCTTTGGTTGCCAGCCTGGCTGGCACATGTTAGCAGGGACAGGCAAAGACAGGTTGGATAAAAGCATCAAGATTGAAAGCATCAAATTGGTGTCAGATCTTCACAATTCTGTATGAACGCTCAAAGTGCTGTAAAATGCTTAGTACATCACAGCCTGGCTAGGTGCAAACTGGAGAGGCTGAGCAAGGCTGAGTCCAGTTGCTTTTGGAGGCTTGGAAAAGGTAGGATTTCCAAGAACCCCTGGCTATAATATGAGAAGGTGCATATAAAACCCAAGTGTGTTATGGGGCCCTACAATGAGTGGGAATCAGTGCAGCTCATGCGGATTTGCCACTCAGCAAGTGTGCAAAAGCCAGGCACTTTATGCACAATGTATGACACGATAAGGGGGAATGGCTTTAGTGAAAAAGGGCAGATTTAGGCTGGATATTGGGAAGAAATTTTTCCTTGTGGGGGTAGTTAGACTCTGGCACAGGTTGCCCATGGAGGTTGTGGCTGCCCCATCCCTGAACTGTCCAAGGTTAGGCTGGATGGGGCTTGGAGCAACCTGGGCTAGTGGAAGGTGTCCCTGCCCATGGCAGGGATGGAACTGGATGGGTTTTAAGGTCCTTTCCAACCCAAACCATTCCGTGACTCCATGATATAGATTGGTGGGCACAGGGCTGTGAGGTGGGAGGAGGTAGCTGGTAGGTAGCTACAAAACTGCAAAGGGGTGTAAAATAAGTGAGATTCTACAAATGGGACCCAAAGGAGGAAGGAGATGAAATGAGGTGGGAGGCAGTTGTACTTTATCTTGCACAGACCTATTAGTTATGTTCCTCGGAAACACGCCTTCTCCCTCTCAGCATGTGAGTCATATTAATATTTCTGCCCACCAAATGGTAAATTAGAGTAAATTACACAGATTTCCCATCTAACATTTGCTGGCTGACCCGCCTGCACTTGCAGAGACCTCCCCAGCTGGCAACACATCCTCCTGCCTGGGGACGGCCCAGGCGCCGCAGCTCCAGCTTGGCCCAGTCCAGATCCCTCAACTCAGAGCTCCTCTCCACCTCCTCTCCCTCCTGAAGTGCTATATCACAGTACAGGAGAAACTTTATTGTTCATAATGGGCTAAGAAAAAAAAAAAAAACAAATGAAAGCAAAGTACAAAGGGGCTTCTCTGCAGTGCTTTAAAGCGATGCCATTTTCATAGTAATATAGTCATTAAGTACTTGTTTGATGGTGCAAAAAGTAGGCCAAGATCTTTGCTAATACATTTAATTAATCAATACCTGCACTAGAAAATGGGAACAATTAAAGTTTTCCTCCTCACTCAGACAAAGCAGCGGAAAGCTTGTGATCTACTTAAGGAGCCCGCCACTCAATGGGAAGATGAAAAGACTTCTTTAGTTTTACTTAAGAGCTGAAATCATGTTAATACTCCAAGTGTTTAGGATGTGGCTCTCAGAAAGCCAGTAAATGAGCAGTGGCAGGAAAGCTGCCTGCTGTCCCCAGCCTCGTGTTTCCACCCTGATGTCATCATAACAGGAAAAATCAAATGTATTCTGGAGTTCATTGAGCCTGAAAATAACACTGGGGATATTTCCTTGCAGTGAAGAACACTTGGATAACTGGGCCTACCAGAAACACCCAGCTACTGCTGATGGGCCTTGGAAGGGTAAATGGAAACAAGACCCTGCAGTTTACATTTCTGCTGGATTTTCATTAAAAAAGGATCTTCTAGTTGCATTTAAGCTTCAGGATGTCAAAATGAAGGTGTAGGTAGAAAAAGTTTTCTCCTATGGGGGAAAAGTGGTGGGAGGAAACTGGGTAGTTCACTGTGCAGATCTCTGGCTCAGGGAAGGAGAAATTATGAAATTATCATTCCATAATGAGGGTTGCTGTTATGGGCATCAAATATGAGAAAATTGCCTAAAATCAGCCCAAAATGCGACTGTCCTCAGGGGACTCCAGCTCTGCCCCTGCAGCAGGGGCCACCATCATCTGAGGGACAACACTGATCTCTTTTCCACCTTTTGGGACCTCCAAAAATACACAGCCCTGTGCCTCCAAAAGTACACCACCATCATCCTGGTGGCCAGTGTTGCCACATCTCCCCTGCACCCACTCCCTTGACTGTTTGGGCTCCAGAAAAAACTTTGGATAGAGGTCTCATGGCATGAGGTGCAGTCTCCTTTCAACCCAACTTGAGGCAGGACAGTGAACAGGTCACAAAGGATATGGTTGTTTCCCATTCCCAAGGGAGTAACACCAAAGAAGACCAATGCAGGTAGTGCCAAAAACTGAATGCTGCCCAGGTTCATCTACTGTTCACCTCTGGTGAGGGCAGAACCTCATCCAGGACCTCACAGCTTTCTGCTATGGAACCAAAGGCTCCATCACGGACACGTGCTGACCTTACACACAAGAGAAAGCACAGACACAGTGCTGTGTTGAAAACAAACTATTTTTTCATGCCATCATTAACAGAAATATAAATGCAAATGACCTTATAATTTGCATCATGAGAACTACCAAGATAATGTTGCAGCCGAACAAGGAAAATTTCTCCCTGGTCCTCATTTGGGAAATGTTGGAGATGGACTCGAGTTATAGAGTTGATCTCTTGCTGTAAATTTGCTGCCTATTTTCACTCACTATTAAGCCTATCAGGCAATTTGCTGTTTCTAACCCACTTGTCAAAATTATGCCAGAGCCTCACTAATACTCTCTTTGAGGCTCCCAATTGTCCTGTGCATCTTACCTGGGATTGCAGATTGCTCAGGTCACGGTACTCACAACAGAAAGGTCGACAACAAAATAAGCAGACGGATTCTGCCCTAGTCCAGCCTCCATCCAGACATCCAAATCTCTCCAAAAGTCCTGATCTGCAGTCCTCGAAAAATAAAATCCCTCTAACACAAGAAACAATTTTCAGTAGCTCGCCAAGTGCTATTTTCCTTTCATTTAGGATTCTAACAAAACCTAACTTCTTTGTCTCTCAAGCTCCCTTGATCTCCTTCACTTTTAGCTGTCACATACAGTCAATTGGCTGCACCTCTCTGCTTGATAAAGACAAGCCAACTGGTCTGATGTATCTTTAATGAGGAGGTAGGTAAGACACAGTCCAACAAGGTGCTGCACACTTTGACCCTAAGCTAGCAAAGCACTTAAATAGCTGCTTAACTTTCAGCAAAAAGAAGCCCTTTTGAAGCTAATGGGGCTGCTCTGGCATTCAGACTTGAGCACCATTGTATAAATTTGGCTGGATTAGGGACAGAGCCTTTGCAGGGCTGAACCAGTTACTGAGAGAGCAAAACCAGTCAGAAACATACGGGTGACCTGGGGACAGCCCGGGCTGCTGAGTCACAGGGCAACTGGGGGAAGTCCCTCTATTATTAATTAAAATGTCAGCCTTGTTGCATGTAACACTGTGTGTGTTGTTATTGTGTTAGTGGGAGAAGGCAGGATTATTTCTGTTCTAATGTAACACTTCATAAATGGGATGGAAGACCTGAAGGATCTGCAGGGATGAAGGCTTGGTCTTTACTTCATAATAAGTGTTCGATTCTACAAGAAGGAAGGGACAAATACAAAATAATACAAATACAAATTAATGGTAGGGATGTCATGGAGAGGAAGCCAAAAGAGTAAAATTGATATCAAAGCTGAGCTATTGTTCCTGAGACTCAGTTTATCAGCTGATCCATATCCAGCCTGGATTATTCCAGGCATTACTGGAGGAGGTGAGCTTTTAGAATCTAATATAATACATGAGAAACATGATAAAACTTCAACCTGTTGTGATAATACGTTCTACTCCACATGCACCCCTAAGAAAGGCTGCCAGATCTCATCACCATTACTTATTAATCCATTTGTTCCTATAAAATCTTCTCATTTCCCCTCCTTTTTTAGGAATTCACTTTTTCTAAAGAGGAACTGATTTAATGTAGGGGAAAAGCTGCAGCGTATCAAAAGTGAATGCAAAAATGGGTAGAGAGATAATGTTTGCTTAACTGGGAAGGAAGAGTTATTTTAGAAATATTTTACATCATTTAAAAAGCACTGAGTACTATTTTATGCCTCTACCCGAGGAATAAAAGTCATAGTTATGAGTCCAGCTGTACATATTTCAATAGCAAAGTGAGACTGTAACAGACACATAAAAATTTCTTTAAAAAGTAGCTCAGGTAGATTTTTCATGAGTAAAACACTGGCAACCTGAATTTTAAGATAATTTGCAGCATTCCAGTGGAGCATTTTGTTCATCTGTAAAGTGCTACAGAAAACAGAGCATAGATCATTGCTCCTTAGCCCTGTGTCACCTCAACTCCGGCTGCCCCGGGGCTGTGCCGTCCATCACAGCACAGCAGGGCTGGGGTATGGCAGTGCTTCCATGTTCTCTAAAATTTATAGAACTTGCCTGATGCTTGGGGTTATGGCCACTTATTTAGGAAGTTTTAGCTGATCTATAACTCGTGACTGTGCAAACAACAAAAAGTAAGGTGTTCACCAGGTTGAGCTTCTGTCTGTGCAATATTACGTAATACGAAAATTAAGTATTTTTGCTTTAGCAGCATGTTGCAATATTCCATATTACATTGCCCAGGACATACACAGAGAAGAAGGTTATAAAAAGCCGCCTGAGCTGGTTTTATTTGAAGAGGCCTTCAGACCAAAAGCCTCGTCTCCGCCTTGGACCTGGCAGGGAGGCTCCAAGAAGTCACCGGGGCTCCCCATTAAAATACTGTCAGCACGTACAAGAGTTTTGGTCTCCTTTTTAGTTCAAACGTCGTCTGGGAGAGACAAAGAAACAAAGTGTTTGGGTCAGTGGAAATTTCTGACAAAGACTTTTCTTCCTGGCACACACAGGGACAACCCCACCAACTGTGCCGGGTTTGTCCCCCCCGAATGACAAGGCAAAGGTCCTGATTAAAGGCCCTCGGAGGGGGGGGACACAAAAGATGGCCCAGGACTTCAAAGTCAGCACACTGCTGGCCAGCGGGGAGGTCCCTTTCTTCCCCCCTCTCTCCTTTTAACTTCAGCTCCTGCTGGCTGTGGAAGGGCTTCTAATTGCATTTCACAGGGGCTGAACAAAACGTGGTCTTGTCTTCCAGACAGCAGCGACCCCGGAGGATGTGGAGATGATGTGAGGCTTCAGAGCAGGAACAAAAAGAGATTTATCATATCAGCAAGCCGTGCAGAGGCAATGGTGAAGCGTTTGCAAGGTTATTTGCATGTTGGCACATTTCTAGAGGTGAACAAGCAGTGGTGGGTTTTCCTAGAGGTGGTGTGGGCTGGATCCCTTCTCATGGCTTTGAACATGGGGCGCCTGCAACCCCCCCAAGATTTGGGCCAGGGTTGGACCTTGTACGTGGCACCAGCGGAAAGCCAGACCCAGCTGAAGGTGCTTGCCTTGACCAGAGGAGTGGGCACTTCTTTTGTGCTGGAGAGGAAGAACCTCTGCTCACTGACCCGGGTCTGGAGGGGGAGACTTTCTTTGGCAAATTGTGATCTTGATCAAACGGCACCCAGGATGATCTAAGCAGCCTAATTTACATTCTCCTAGTTGTGTCTAGAGCTATGAAAGACAAGGCCCAGATGAAGCCTGGAAGTACAGGGAAGTGGTTTTAGAGGGTGTGGGATGAGAAGAAAGCCTCCAGCCAAACGTTACATAGGCACTGCCATGCCAGTGCAGACATGGGGCGTGATTTCAATCAAACCTGGAACTATACTGGAACCCAGCACTTGGCCATCTTACCCTCCATTCTTAGTGACAAAAAGGTCTGTGTTAGTAGGGATGAACAAAACCCTATGTCATCCCAAAATAAAACAGGTAACAAAGTGCTATCCCTTTAATGCCTGATAGTCTCTCTTTTCCACTTCCCTAATGAGATTGGCCTTCTCATTCTTCTTCTTTTGCATTCAAATTTCAATCTGCAATGAATTTTCCATGTTACAGGATGAACCCTATATCTGTTTTCCCATATTGCACAACACTAGACCCAACACAATACACCAAAATCCCAAGAAGTAGAGTTTATCCTGCGTTGCCTTTGCCAACGCCAGACAATGAAAGCCAGCACTGCTGAGCCCTGAGCTTCCTCCATGGATGTCAGAGAGGAGAATTAGACCTGGAATGAGGTTAGTTAGTCACTGCTCATTCATCATGTGTTTGAGATTTGGATTAACAAACCATTCATCCCCCAGTCCTTTTACGCAGGCCCATGTTTCTAACAGGAGTAAGGGTTTTTTATTTATTTACTAACTGACAATAGTGGAAAGCCTCATATTCACATCCGAATTATAATAAATGCATTATAAATGAGTAAGTAGGAAACAGTAAGGAAATGATGTTTTACTTTTAAATGCTAATTATGGAGCCCTGGTGCAGTTAATGTGTAGGGTGTTCTGTCAATTTTTAATGTTTATGCCAAGTGTAGTCTTCAATTTAACATGAGCTTTTAATCCTTTGAGTACTAAATTGCCTTTTAATGCTTGCAGCACAACATTGTGTTTGCACAAAGTCAGGACTGAAAAATGAATTTACTACAAGATATGTGCATGTATGAAGGGGGGAGGAAGTACAAAGGACAAGACTTTTTTTTTAATGATGTTGTTGGAACTGTACAAGAGGAAGGAATTGCTTTCAGGATGTACCTGGCAATTGTTTGCAGTGGCAAGAGGCTGCTGCTGATTCAGTATCTCTGTTGAAGCTTTTTCAGAGAGGGCTCTTTCAGGCTCCAATAATTTATCCAACAAACCACACCAAAAATTTATGGTTTGCACCCAAAAAGGAAACTTGAAGAAAAACACAATTAAAGGAATTACCATAGAGAGGAATCTGCATGTTCAGTAGGACAGAAGTACCCATGAAAAGAGGGAGTTTTTTAGCTGATAGTACTTAAAAGAAATGCAGAGTAAGGCTGTTCTGGAAAAGATAAGTATAGATTTCTGGGTTGGCTGATTTGGTTTTGCCTTTTCAGCTGGTTCCTAGTTCTCAGGCTGCTCCAGCCAGTAGTGTGGCCATGGCACTACCCCCTGGGCTGAGGATGCTCATCCCAGCCCAACACAGCTTTTCCTGCCCAGTCTGCCCTCCAGTGAACAGTCAGACTCAGGGAAATGGCTCAGCAAGGTCCACCTTCACAGCCAACAGCACAACTGCAGCACCCTGCACACACTCCTGGGGTTTCCTTGCCAGGGGACCACGTCCTCACTTGCTCCCATGGCAGCACTGCTGGCATCTGGCCAACTGGACAAACCCCAGTCCCACGTCCCCTCACCGCTGCTCTCCCCTCCCCTCCTGGCCCTGGGTGTGGGGGACTTAGAGCAGCTTGTGAGGCTAATCCCTATTTATCTCCCCAGTGAACAGACTTTTTAAAACGACACTGTTCACATGCTTAAAGCTCCGAATTTGACTTTCCTTGACAGCAGCCATCTCAGGAATCCCAATGAGGGTTATTTTTGGCAGTGGAGCCTTCACAGAACAGGCTTTGCTGCGTGTACAGTTTTCAGCACACCAGTGCAGTTCTGCAGAGGAGTAAAACTGGGGGCCTGAGGATTTTGTACATCCCAATGATGTACCCTCAGCTTTGCTCCCTGGTTAGACCCAGAGGGGTAAACCTAATCAATTAAAAACTCTCTTTCCTTTTTTTTCCTCCCCCACACCTCCAACATCTGTAAATTTTTAGGAGATCACAGAATCATGGAATGGCTTGGGTTGGAAGGGACCTTAAAGCCCATCCAGTTCCACCCCCTGCCATGGGCAGGGACACCTTCCACTTGCTCCAAGCCTCATCCAACCTGGCCTTGGACACTTCCAGGGATGGGGCAGCCACAGCTTCTCTGGGCAACCTGTGCCAGGGCCTCCCCACCCTCACAGGGAAGGATTTCTTCCTAATATCCAATCTAAACCTCTCCTTCTTCAGTTTAAAGCCATTCCCTCTTGTCCTGTCATTGCAGAGCCTTGTAAAAAGTCCCTCTCCAGCCTTCCTGTAGACTGGTATTTGGAAACATTTTTGCTTCTCCCTCATCCTAGAACCCCACATGTGCTAACTTATAGTGTATGCTGCCCACTCCAATAATTTGGTGTTATGGGAACAAGGATCTCTACTTTTTGGTGATTAGCCAGTCACAGGGCACAGCAGTCAGGAAGAGCCAGAAATACAAACAGGGTTAATTGTTTGATGATTAAATAATACTACTTTAAAATGTGGCTGAAAAGAGAAACTTAGCCAATTAAAGGTGGAGTTTGAGCTGACAAATACAATTGCCACAGGTAGACAGGTAATGTTTAAACATTACCTTTGAAAAAACTGCAGCTGGAATTAGTCTATGGCCCTTGTGCTAGAAACTCATACCCATACAGAAAAGGTCTTGCCATATAAAACCACCAAAATACAGAATCATAGGATCACAAAGGTTGGAAAAGATGTCCAAGATCAATCTTGGATTGAATACCAACATGCCCATTAAACCACATCATGAAGGGCCACATCTACTCATTTTTTGAAGCCTTACAGGGATGGGGACTCCCTCACTGCCCTGGGCAGCTGTGACAGGGCCTGACTACCCTTTCAGTGGAGAAATTTTCCCAATATCCAAGGTGATCCTCCCCTGGCACAGCTGGAGGCCGTTCCCTCTCCTCCTGTCCCTTGTTCCCTGGGAGCAGAGCCCGACCCCCCCCGGCTCCCCCCTCCTGTCAGGGAGTTGCAGAGCCAGAAGGTCCCCCCTGAGCCTCCTTTTCTCCAGGCTGAGCCCCCCCAGCTCCCTCAGCTGCTCCTGCTGCTCCAGCCCCTTCCCAGCTCCGTTCCCTTCCCTGGACATGCTCCAAAGTCTTTCTTGTTGTGAGGGGACCAAAACTGTCCCCAGGATTCGAGGTGGTGCCTCCACAGTGCCAGCACAGGGGGACAGTCCCTGCCCTGGTCCTGTGGCCACACCATGGCTGGTACAGGCCAGGTGTCCTTGCCCATCTCAGCCACATGTGGCATTAAGCACGTGGATCACAGCCCATGGAACACAAAGCCAAAGTAAAGCAGGCTGAGATGTTCAAAGTAAAGCACTGTGCCTGCTAAGCCTTGGCTGTGTCACCCCACACCCAACCAAACCCTCCCTGTTCCCTCAAGATTTTCTGCTTCCCTGTCTGTATGGTATCATTTTGTACCTGCTGGAAGGCAGGAGGGCTCTGCAGAGGGACCTGGACAAGCTGGATCTATGGTCTGATTCCAACGGGATGAGGTTCAACCAGGCCAAGGGCCGGGTCCTGCCCTTTGGCCACAACAAGCCCCGGCAGCCCCACGGGCTGGGCACAGAGTGGCTGGAGAGCAGCCAGGCAGGAAGGGACCTGGGAGTCTGGAGTGACAGGGAGCTGAACATGAGCCAGAGTGTGCCCAGGTGGCCAAGAGGGCCCATGGATCCTGGCCTGGCTCAGGAACAGTGTGGCAGCAGGTCCAGTGAAGCGATCCTTGCCCTGGACTCGGCGCTGGTGAGGCCACCCCTCGAGTGCTGTGTCCAGCTCTGGGCCCCTCAGCTCAGGAAGGACATGGAGGGGCTGGAGCAGGGCCAGAGAAGGACAACGAGGCTGGGGAAGGGACTGGAGCACAAGTGCTGTGAGGAGAGGCTGAGGGAGCTGGGGTTGTTGGGCCTGGAGAAGAGGAGGCTCAGGGGAGACCTCATCACTCTGTACATCTACCTGAAAGGAAGTTGGAGCCAGGTGGGTGTTGGTCTCTTCTCCCAGGCAACCAGCAGTAGGACAAGAGGGCTCGGTCTTCAGCTGTGCCAGGGGAGGTTTAGGTTGGGTATTAGGAAGGAATTCTTTACAGAGAGAGTGCTCAGCCATTGGAATGGGCTGCCCAGGGTGGAGTCACCGTCCCTGGAGGTGTTTAAGGTGAGACTAGACGTGGCATCTGTGCCATGGTCTGGGTGACAAGGTGGTGTTGGGTCAAAGGTTGGACTGGATGATCTCAGAGATCTTTTCCAACCCGTCTGATTCTATGATTGTATGATTCTATGTGTGTTAAGCTTCCGCCTGTCCACACTGAGGAGAGCCCGGCCATGGCACTGTCCCCACTCACATCCCAAGGCTGCTGCTGGCAGCGAGGGGTGACCAGCCCTGGTGAACCCCCAGCCCCTCAGCCCAGCTCAGCTCCTGGCACCTGCCCTTTACAGCTGAGGAAGGACTTCTCTGAAGGTGCCTTCGGAGTTAATTACACCCTGGGAGGTAATTACACCCTGGGAGGTAATTACACCCATTTGCAGAAGTACCAACGCTGCAGAGCACAGGATGGAAAACACGTGTCTGGGAATTCTCCCATCTCTTCATTTGGCCCAATGCCTCACTAATGGCATCCAGCTAAACATCCTGGCTTGGAGAATGGGGAAGACCAGGAAACCAGGCAGTGCTGGCCTCTATTTTTCAATTGTGATTGCATCATTTCTTCAGGACAAAGACTTAAAACTTGGTGCTCAAGGCAGGCTCTTAGACCAATCTCACCCTGGCCCCAGTCTAACACTGAGGTTTCCTGCACTGCAGGGAAGTGACAAATGCCAAAACACCCCTTACTTGAAAGACCAATAAAGGATAATCCGTAATTTAAAGAACAATATATATGTCCCTATTTCCTCTGGCTTTGATCTGGAGTTTTAATTTATGGAGATAAAACTGAATTAGATGCCCGTTTTAAAAGCTCGGTCTTCAACTACCAGACTCATATTTTGAGAAGGGGTATTAAAGCAGAACCCACAGACAGGGAAGGCACATCCCAGCCTGCAGCAGCACAAACCCTTTGGAGCATCACTGCTTTCACGGCCCCAGAAGAACATGGCTGCACAGGAGTGCTAAAGGCGTATGTTCCACACATGTAAATATTCCTATATGAGACTTAGATCTCCAATAGGAGGATTGGAAAACTGAACCCATCTTCTTGAATGAGACGGATGCAAGAGCAGCCTGGGGTCTGTCTGGTGGGCAGGACACGCCGGAGTGATGGTGGCAGTGGGGATGGGGACCTGCAGATGCCCTGGTTGGGGTCAGATCTCAGCTCTGGCACACAGTTCTGCAGGGTTCTGAAGGCAGGAATCGCCCTGCCACAAACCACCTACCGATTTTAATGTATTTAAAAATAAGGCAGGGATGAGGTCTGTATTTGCAGCATGTTTTGCTTTGCCTTACATTTCCAATCCTCTTTTCCAAGCCTCTTTCTCACAGTATTTTTTCTCCCCCTCTCTTTCCCCCCCAGTTTTTTAATCTTCCCATTCAAGGCTGAATTCTTCTCTTTTCCTTTTCATGCCATTGAGGTGAACAGCCTCTATTTTAGATCTTGTTCATTAATGTATCGAGGCATCTTACTTTGTATTACTTCCATATCTTGATGTTATCTAAAGCTTTTTATATAGTAAGAGAGAAATTACAAGGTTCATAATTTCCCTCATACATGTAAAAAAAATGATAAAGCATGAAATTGCAGAGCTGTGACTGATTTTTCTATAGAAGTTCAACAACTTCAGCAGGCTACAGCAGAGATGGGGTTGGATTTGGGCTGTGCCTTTAGGTCTGTGCTGATATGGATCTCTGTGTGTACGTGTCTGGAATTAGAAACTGGTGTATGTCTTTTATATGTGTCAAATACGTGTCAGAGCAGGCCACGGAGATGCTCCAAGGGCTGGAGCCCCTCTGCTCTGGAGCCAGGCTGGGAGAGCTGGGGGGGTTCACCTGGAGAAGAGAAGGCTCCAGGGAGATCTGAGAGCCCCTTGCAGGGCCTAAAGGGGTTCCAGGAGAGCTGGAGAGGGACTGGGGACAAGGGATGGAGGGACAGGACAAGAGGAAGGAGGAGAGGGATATCAGGGTGACATTCCTCCCTGTGAGGGTGGGGAGGCCCTGGCACAGGTTGCCCAGAGAAGCTGTGGCTGCCCCATGATGTCATCCATCAACTTGCTTTAGTGACTCTCATAAGGGAACTTAAATCATAGAATGACAGTTTTTGATTTCCTTAATTTTAGAGCAAACGTGGAAATCAGGTCAGCTGAGGAAAGCTACATGGAAGTGTCCAAGGCCAGGTTGGATGGGGCTTGGAGCAACCTGGGCTAGTGGAAGGTGTCCCTGCCCATGGCAGAGGGGGGGACTGGACGAGCTTTACAGTCCCTTCCAACCCAAACCATTCCATGACTCTGTTTCTATAAATACATCACACTTGGGTGAAAAGCAACATTAAAACACCAGATAAAACCCTTCTGAGAGGATGCAGCATGTCTGCAGCAGATTTGGAATTACACAGCAATTTTGTAAAACACCAGACAGCTCTTTAATAGGTCCTGTTTGGACAAGCAGATGGAAGAAAGGATTCAGTTTACCCACATTTGCAAAATCCAGTTTGGAGGAATAAACACTCAGCAAGAGACTTCTGATTCTTTGTGCACCTGCCTAGGGCAAAAGTACCACAGCACTGGCTTTACTCCTGCACTTTTGTACACATCTTGCTTTTGACAGGGCTACAGACAGAGCAGCTGTAATTGCTGGTTGGACCTCCTTGGAGAGTATCTGAGCCCTACACTGTGCTCTTGGATTCATGGAAAGGAAGAAAGCTCAGCACCTCCCAGGACCTGATGAGATCAGGGCAAAGTCACTCAAAGAACAGCAACTCAGTTATCAGACAGATGAGGCAAAACCAGCCTCTTTGTGTGTCACTGAGGACAATGGAGCTGTGCTCCTGACGTCCTACTGAAGCCCAAGTGAAATTAAATCTTTCTAAGTAATAATGATTCACCCAGTTTCTTCTATACCCCTGATGCCAGACAATTGCAAATGCTTCAGTGGTGCCAGGATCCCCATCCCAGATGTCAGGACACCCTGGGGTCAGCACTGTGTCCATGGCAAGGTTACAGCAGCCCGATGCCCCTATTCCTGGACTTGCCAGCAGTGCGGATGAGCCCTTGCAGCTCACCAAAGTCAGCGTGGAGTTGAAAGAACCATTCCCACTGTGGGGTTTGTCCATGCTTTCCCTCAGCTGGACTACAGAGAATACAACATCCACATCACATTGCCTTGGCACACCCTGTGACTGGCAAGCCCTGCGCTCCCCACTCCCTTACATATCCAAGTCTCTGAGGTTAACTTTATCTTTCACTCATCCCTACAGCATACTAGACAATGGTGAGCCTTTAGCAGAATAAAATTTTAAAAATCAGTGTGAATTTAAAAGTATAAAGTCTTTGTGCCCTGCTGCCTAATGTTTCACTGACCACATCATGCAGCGATGAAGGGAAATCGCTGTTTAAAACCTGAGGCAGGTTCTCTGCGGTGTTCTCTTCCCATCACTGGGGTCAAGAAGCCATGGGTGGCTGGAATACCCATGGAAAGGCTGGAGAAGCCAGGGAAGCCCAGCACACACGACTTAAGATCCACTATGTCACAAACTCATCCTTATTTCAATAAATGTATGCATGTGCAAATATTTTGAGAAAGTTTCAAGCACGTACTCCAGCATAGTAATATCTTCCAAAGGCCGTGGATTTCACTAAATCATTTTTACTGCCCTAGTTTTGAAGGAAGTATAAATATTGTAGGCACAGAATCCGGCGGTGTTCCAAGGGCACCGCTGCACGTGGAGCTGTGTGGGGCTGCACGGCCGTGACTCGGGGCCCGCTGGCACTGCTGGACACTTGTCACCCATCAGCTTGCTTTAGTGACTCTCATAAGTAAACTCAAATCATGGAATTACAGCTTTTGATTTCCTTAATTTTAGAGCAAACGTGGAAATCAGGTGAGCTCGGGAAAGCTACATGATGTGCGAGTGTGGCAAGGAGATGGCAAACCAAACTCCCCTCGTGCCAGCCTTGCACATAAACTGTAAGCCTATAAATTGCCCTTAAAAAGTTACTATTGAGAAATTCCAGAGTTGCTTTTTTATATTATTGCACTGCCTAAGAGCCTGAGCTATGAAGTTGGATTCTGGCTCTCTAAAAAGCACGTCCCTGTCTCAGAGCTGTACATTACAGACACTAAGACATTACATACACCAAGACATTCATTGCCCAGCTGAATCCAGGCTAATGCATTGCATTTATTCCCTAAAAGCATTCAGAGGACAAATGAAAGAGCAAACAAAATAAACCCTAATGTTACACAGGAATTAAATACACACAGTCTTTACTACTTGGTATTTTCCTCCTTTGCTATTCATAAAGAGGCAGCCAGAGAGCCAGAAGTTTCTTCACTCGTAATGATGAGTGAAGGCTGGATTGGTAACTCCGTGATCCCTCAGAAATTGCCCGTGTCTGTGATATCTGAGAGTCAGCACCTCCGCCTGTTCAGCTGTCACACCTCTTGTTCAGGTCTCTCCTATGATAATCTCCCCCTGCTCAGCTCCAGATAACACAATGCATTCTCTCTTCTACTTCCTGAGCTTATTTGCAGACGTAGCCAGCCATAAGAAGCTTTAAATGTGTATTACACTATAGAAAAAACCCCTGTGGCCCACCAAGTAGTGGGCTGGAAAACCAGTTTAGATTCGCAAAGAAGCTGGTATTAAAATCCTGGAGGACTTAGCATTCCACCTGCCATGGGTTTTAAGCCCTGTGAATAATAAAGGAGCCCTGGTAATTTGGCTAAAAAATGAAATTCCATCATTTCTGCAGAATAAACAAAAACAAACCCAATGCATTAGCTATGCAATACTTCTCAGCATCACAGTTTGAATGCATCAGTAAAGACAGATTTTACCCATGAAAAGCGTTTTAAAAAAGTAATAAATACACAAAACTTTACATATACTTTTCATTTCATTCCTACATCCTCTCTGTGGGAGGTGGACTCAGATTAAGTTGGTATAGCCAATTCCTCCAGCTCCAGGAAGCTGGAGCCCTATTTCTTACAGCTCACTTATCGTATATTGTGCTCTAAACTGGATCCTACCTGCAAGTGTAAAATTTGGGATTATAAATCTGTGATGTCCACAGATATTAGAAATGAAAATAAGTAAAGAGCAGCTAGAATGTAATCTCCCTGTCAGTACAGAAAGTTCAGATTCCCATTTCCAGGTCCTAAGACACACACCAAGGCCAATTCTCTGATTTTTTCTCTCCTGAAAGGCTGGTTTATTACAAAATTCAGCTGAAATCCTCTATGCTCAGATCTAAGATGGCTTTATGGGTTACATGGGGAGCTGTTTTTGAAGGAGCACAAAGAAAGTGAATGTGCAAATTATTGTGGAGAACACCCTTGCTGGGCCAGCCTTGACAAAGCAATGTTGCCTTGTCCCTCTTGCAGTTGAGGAACTGTCACCATCAATTTGAGGAAGGACCATACTGCAGCTCAGTGCCCCACTGCTGGTGGGGTGATGCTCTGAAGAAGGCAAAACAACCCTCACATCCAAATTAAACCTTAAGGAAGGGGAAAAGAAAGGTACCTGTAAACATCAGAATCTTGAAGGACGTTAAACCAGGAGACAACAGCCACAGTCAACACGGTATGGCCAAGTCTCCTTCCAGCCTCCTCCAGTGACAAACCCAGAGTACCTAAGGCTTCTTAGTGCTTCCGATTATATCTCAAAAATACCATAAAATAATGGGATTGAGTCTCCTCTCTGGCATAGTGGATTTTAATTATAAGTGATTGCCTCCCAAATGCTGGCATCACACTGGAGTATGTGAGAGGTGTGAGAAGCACAACGTTACGCTGGGCACAGCATCCAAAAAACACTGCTCTAGTAATGCCCACAGCTCACACATGGCAGACATTGTCCAGGTCACTGCAACAGTCTCAGCCTTGAAAAGACACGGAATGACAGAGGACAGCTGTAAAATACCCGTCCCCATTCCATGGCCATGGACTGCCCTGGCGATGGATCGGCCCCAGCGGGGGCTGTCAATGAAGCCCCAGAGCCCAGTGCCCGAATTCTCAGAACACACAACTCCAGCAGAGGATACTGCAAGGTTACCAATAAAAGACAAGTCCTGAGGGGAATATTCAGGAGCAGTTCCTTGGTTGGGAGCTGCTTCCCGCTGTGGAATGTCACTCACACGGAAAGTCACGATGCCTTGATAGGCTTCACAATCCCCATCAGTTCTTCAGCTGCTTGGCTAATCAGATATTATTACCTCCTTTGTGTTTTCTTCCCCAGCCCTCTCTCTCTCTTTCTCTGGCAAGGTTGCTGTAAAAGCACTCGGTAATGATTCCTATCTAAATATTTCACTTGCAATACAAAGGTCTGTATTTTGCATACTGTGGAACTTCTGTTGCTTTGTCTTTTGACAAAAAAGCTCCCTGGGCTTCTAGGAATAAATACTGATAATTGTACCCAGCCTCAACAGAGCCTGTTGTACATTAAACCACACAAAATTGGATTCAAAGGCAGTAATTGTTGAGGACGTGACTTCGGCATGCCCAAACCTGGAAGGTTTGTGGGAAGGTGGAGGTTTGGGAACCTCCCTTTCAGGCTTGAGGCTACACCAGATCTTTCTGTGCCACACAGACACCCTGGCAGCACATGTCGAGCCAGAGCCTGGTGCTGTGATTCTCAGTCCTGCGGGGTCACCTCCTCATTGGGAATCCCTCCTCCCTACACGCAGAGTGAAAGGAACATTTCATTTCACTTTATAAACATGCTTGGCATGGACCTGGATTTCTATAGACATTGGCCAGCATATTGCCATTAAATTCCTTGTGGCAAGATGCAGGTCAGTGCTAAAAGCTTTAGAAAATCTCACTTTCTGACTTCTGCTTTCCTTGTATGCAGAACACTGAGATTTCAACTTGCCTAAATTAGAGCAGATTAAACTTCAGGATTCCAAAACTGGGAATATTGTTATGATTAATTTTTTTTCTCCCAGTTGCTTAACAAGACAGACCTGGTGCCTTTAAAGTCTTCTGCAAAGGAGAGATCCCCAGGGTTTTGCCCTTCCTCTCCCATATCCAAAGAGCACCAAACAACTGCCCCTTGTTGAGCAGATGTTCAACTCTACGGAACAGTTCAAACAGTCCCTGGAGCAGGAGCCTGACTAATCCCTGCAGCTCCCTGTGCTGTGTATGGGAACACAGGACATCAGCTGCAGCCCTGCTCCTTCTACCCAGCCCTGTTCCTTCCACCCAGCCCCGCTCCAGGCCACCGAGACCCGAACAAAGGCGGCCCTTTCTCAGCAGGATGTGTTAGCTCAGGCACTCTGCCATGGCTTCCCAGCTTCTGCAGGTAACTGGGTGCAGTGGAGACAAGCCTAATGTGGTTTCATATGGAAATGAGTGGTAAATTATTAATATTAATAACATCTATAAACAACTGGTGACAACTTCAAGTGGCTTATTGTGTAGTACGTACAAGGCATCTGTTCATTATCATTTACAAGACACTCCTGATACACACAACAATTTACCCGAGGAGCTGTGCAGATACGTTCCACTCTGAGTTTCCCTGTCAAAGCCCACGGTGCTGACAGCATCCCAGAGTCCGTGCTGGGAGAGCACTGTGCTCACACTGGAGTGTGAGCCCTGGGGCAGGTGTCCCTCACCCACACACGGCGCCGGCGGGGACGAGCTGCTCCGAGCAGCTCATTTACCTTCAGATCTCGCTGTTCTATAAGGTCATGGCGATTGCATCAGTGGAAATTTGTCTAATTCAGAGAGGGACCGATTCTCACTGGCAGCCAGACGCCTGGAAGCCATTAGGTGTCTGTGTGATGGTTTAAGGCCCAAAGGAAACTTCCTCCAGCCCAGCAAGTAACCCATGGGAAAAGGTTGTGAGAGGGGAGAGGCAAACGGGGGTGTGAGTGCAGGATTCTGCACAGCACCACTATAAGTTTATTATGTCAAAGACAGAGTAAGCCGTGATGTTACAATTTTTCTGTCAAGGACAGTGATAAAAAACTCTCCTCACTCCAAGCTCTGGGATTTACAGCATAGGTTTCCAACCTCCAGAGGCTAATTATTTCCAGTCATCCTGCAGTGCACCCTGGGCAATGCTTTATGAAGTTAGCTTCATGTGGCTGAACACCCCTTACTTCACTGGCCTCTTGCTGTCATGATGCAAAGACGGACTAGTACTTCATGTAGCAATTTTTAAATAGAAGTGGATGATTTTTCAAGTAATTATTAGCAAAAACGTCAAACAGAAAGGCAGAGGCTGGCTATCCTACTGAGAGGAACCACTGAGGCAGAAAATATGTGCCAGAGTATAGAGTGGGAGCTGCACTGAGCTTGCTGTCAGACAATGTGCTTTATCAAACTGGGAACACAACACCAGGCTGCTCATAATGCCTCCTTTAATGAGGCGGCCCGGCCGCCATGCTCGGCTGTATTCAAATAAACACAGTGGCTTTTCAGCAACTGATTTTAATCTCATTTCCTGATCTGAGAAGGGCTCGGGAAACCCAACACTTTCAAAAAAATTGTTTTTTAATTGTTGTTGGCAACCTCATCTGCTACCTTCAAAGGACAAGTTAATGGTATCTAAACAGGGAACAGTGACACCACAGCGAGCGAGGGAGCTGCTCCTCTCTCTCTCTCTCACAAAGACCAATTCTCAAATTACCAGATGTTTGCTTCATCTTTTGGAGAAGGAAAAAAAATCTCAAGACCTTCCTTGAAGGCAGAGGGGGGAATGACAACACTCAGCCTGCAGATCAGCGCTGTGTCAGGAAAGCTTTGAAGTGGAGCATTGCAAAGGCCATCCGGAGCGCAGAGCCGCCCTCCTGCCGTCGGAACAGGCACTCCCAGGAGCTATGAGCAATTCCACCCTGGACATGACTTCACTGGATTGCACACGGTGGAGAAGAATGATCTTCTGAGGTTAAAACACCAGTGTTCGACTGGGGATCTGTGCTGTTATTGAATCCGCCCAAGATACAACCCCTCCATGCCTAAATGGAGAAACCAGTTCATCCTTCCATTCCTTCTGCTGCCCCATTTTCCATGTTAAATTTACAATCCCACCATGTGCCTGAGAGTGTTGTCCAAACGCTCCTCAAGCTCTGTCAGCCTTGGGGCTTGGTGATGGCCCATCTCTCTCATTTATCAAGGTCTCTCTGCCTCTGAGGGATTAAAAGTGTCAGGAAAAGCTGCGGGGACACACTAATTTTTCTAAAAAGCAGCTGATTCCCATTCAGCAGAAGTTTGGTCCCACTTGACCTGAGCTAGACCAAAGTCACTCAGAATGAAACACAAATGTCCATAAAGGCAACACTGTCTTAATGACTTGTTTTCAATTTAGTCCTAAATCAAGCTTTAAGAGGTTTCTGTTGTTGATTTTCTCAGTACCTAATTTTTAAAACAGAATTTTGCAAGGGTTTGTCCATATGCAGGAAGAACATCCAGGTACCTCCCTAGTTCCTGAGCAGAGATGCTTCAGAGGAAAAGCAGATGCCAGCCCAACTGTTCCTGAGCATTTGGTTTATGACCAATTACAAGTTTGGCCTTCCAAAATTATCTCTGCATGGGTTGTGCTGGGCTAGCAAAGCTCTCCTGGGAAGGAGACATACATTTTGGAAAACGACTTGACCAACCTGGAGAAGATTTTGGAAAACCGCACCTGCTGTCTCTCTTGTCTGGAGCTGGAACCAGGCATGGCACATGTGCAGGGAGAGGTGAAACCTGGCCTGGCTCTTCAGCTGACATGTCCCCTCAAGGCAAAATGCCAAGCGAAACACTACGAAAATGTGTGACTTCAGGTAGGAGTTGCCAACTTCAGGCATGTAGGATCATGTGGGACAGGTTCCTTGGAGCCAGCATCTCCTGTCCCCCTCGGGCTTCCTGCTGGTCTGACTGCCCTCTGCTTTGGGAAAGAAAACCCCCCTGAGGCATGGCCTGAAGCGCAGGAAGAATCAGGCAAAGCAGTCAAGCAAAGAGCTACTGGTTACTTATGATTAGGCATAAATTTTTCAAAAGCCCATAAACAATTCAAACATCCACCATTTCAGAGAAATCAGTGGAACCAGGTATTTGTGTTAGTCACAGCACGTTGCTGCAGAAGGCACTGCACATCACCATGGCACTGTTTGCTGGGGAGATGGACACAGATCAACACAGACCCCAAGTTCCACAGTTGGGGTAGACACGAGTTTTCCAGGGGAAAACACAAAAAAGCCAAAAAAGCCAAGTTTTGTCCAACTATGGTGGTTCATTAGGAAAAAAGATTGGAAACCAGACAAGCCCTTCACATTATTACATCTCTGACATAAAAATGACAACAGATGAGCTCAGTGCCAGCAAACCCATTCCCAAAGCAGCAGAGGGTTCCTGGCATCTGTAACCTCCATCCTTTTGAAGTCTGTCATTTCTCAGAGCCTCTTTTTCTGCACTTCCAGCTGTTTATATGACACAAACCACTTTCTGGATGCAAGTCCCAGACCTCTCACATCTCACGTATGGAAGAATTAACCTGAGGAAGAAACTGTCAGACGAGGCTGACTCGAATTCCACCCCCATTTCAGCAACGCACAGGAGGAGCCAACACCTTTCTGCAGAGTGGCAAATTAGTGTCTTACAAGTGGAATGATCTGTAGGAATCTGCATCTAAGACCTCTGCCACAGAGCAGGACTCTCTCGTGTTTGCATGTCAATGAAGGCACCCCAGACGGCTCTGGGAGCACCGAGGGCCACCGGCCGAGCCGTGGGCAGGTTGCAAACAGCTCCCAGTGCTGTGGCATGTGGGATCAGGGACTGTGCGGGTAAAACCAACATGGGAAGTCGCTTTGCAGAGACCTCCCCTCATCCCACTGCTCCCTCTGCCCAAAGCCTCAACCACACACTCATCCCCCACCATCCCACAGCACAGATCTCCTTGGAAGCCACTGCCACCTCCCACTTGTGAACCCTTCCTGGCCCATCCCAATCTGTGCTGTGTCCTGTGACTCTGGATCACATGGAGATTTGGGTATGTTCCTTCCAACACAAGAACAGTCCTACTGCAGCAAACCAAAAGTCTGCAGGAAAATCCAGACTTGGGTTTCCAGGGAATGGCGCAAAAACAAGCATGTGGGGACACTTGTCTGAACCTGCTCTCTGCCTTCTGCCACTGATGGCTGTGAGATTTCTTCAGCCAACGATGTCAGCTTTGTACTTAAAATTTTCCATACATCTTTCTTCCAGAAAAATTGTCCCCTCACCATCAGGAAGACTTACCACATTCAGTTCAACTTTATCCTGTAATATTTTTTTCCTACAAAACTCTACTTTTACAATATTTACAGCTGCATAACTACAACTGAAGTAAAACAAAAGAGAATGGAATTGGGAAGTTCAGTTGTATTGTCTGATAAAGTCATGAAAATATTTGGAGAGGCAAAAGCAGAAAACTGAGGCTGTGTTGGCCAATGCTGTTTACAGAGGTGGCCAGCGCAAGGGGCGATGAGTGGAAGAGGCACCCACGTGTCTGTAGGAGATGCTTTTGCTTTCTGAATGAGCTTGTCCTGCCTGCAGCAGGTAAAAGCTGTTGCTCTACTCACTCCTTCCCAGTATATTTTGGTAAGAATACATAATCCTCAGAAAATCTTGTGAAGAGGGGCATGCTGTGCTGTTATGCATTTTACAGAACATGTCAAGGCAAAGAGAAGTGAATGGATCAAGAATGGATGTCTGGCTTCCTTGGTGATTGCTATTTGGCAATCACAAAAGGGATTGCTGAGTGGTCAGCAGATCCCCAAGGGCTCAGAAATGACCCCTTGGACTTCCAGTGCTCCTCACAGCTCACAGGATGGCTCCTCTCCAACATACAGCACCTACAACTATTTATGCCCAGAACTGTGACTCTGTGACAAAGCCTCCTCAAGCCCACCCAACACCGTGGTGCACTCGGCCACGGCACGGACACGGTTGGAACACTCCAAGGAAACTGGAACAGGCACAGAAACCCACAGGAGGATGCCCTGGGCTCCAGCACGTACAGAATCATCAATCTCAGGATGAGAGAAAGGACTTCATGTTTGGATGACATCAAACATCCTTGTCAGGATCATGACGTTCATTCCCTTGCTGCTGACCTGGAAAGCGAAATATGCCCTTGACATACGACCCAAGCAAATGTGAAGGCAATTTTACTGACAGCATGAATAAAATAAACTCTGCCTGACAGGCCCATGGAAAGGGGGAAGAGATGAAGTGGTTTGTGCTATCCTCTGTTAGCTAAAGCCCTTTGGACTTTGCTTCCACCTCACTGCAGAAGGCTGCTGATGCAAAGGGTGATATTTGCCTGCAATCTTTCCCTGGGAAGTAATTAGTTTCCATTTAGAGGGATGACAAATTGATCAGGCAGGAATCTCACTGAGCTCTGAATTGAAGCTAAACTGTGATAGCTCCAGCTCTGGCAAGTTGAGTTTGTCAGTCTGTCAATGCATTTTACAGTTTCAAAATTCAATCACCCAACAGCAGGAAAGACATTGGCTCAAAAAAAGAGAAAAAAAAAAAAAAAAAAAAAGAAGCAGCAGCAGAAGAGGGGGGAGAACCAGCAAAGCCTACACTTCCTCCTGCAAGTTCATTATCACCTCTCCAAAGCATGACGGTGGTGTGAAATGGGTTAGACGCATGGATGCCTCTGTTAACGGCCAAGGAAAAAAAAGTCGCACATCATTAGGAATGGAATAAACGATACCGAGGCACAGAGCAGAAATGATTTGATTAGCAATTTCCAGTTTTGAAAAGACCTGGAAGAGAACCAAATGACTATACAGAAGGTGTGATGGAGTTCTTAATTGCTGTAACTGCACAGGGAGACTCGATGATTTGTGACATATAATACAGCACAGTACGCTAACGCTAATAACTGTTAATTAACTGCAGCAATGATATACTCTCAAAATGCACATACAAGTTACCATAATTTCTAGATTAAAAGCTGCAATGTTCGGAGCCAAAGGCGGAGGGAAGGCAGCACAGAGGGAGTGGGGGAAGAGAAGAAAGTGGAAAAGGAGGTAGAGAATCTTTCCTTTATTTTTTAAACCCCCTTTTGAGCACTCCTGACACCTCACCCGGAGCAAAGTGGAGAGAAGGCACTAGGAAGAAAAATTAAACACTCCTGCCGAAATGCGAAACGGTTCCTGCACGAGGCTCTCCCTCCAGAGCAGCAGTTATTAATTCTGAAAGGCTGTTGTTGCACCAGGCCATCTGGCTGTGCCGTAAAGAGTTCAGGAGCTGCTGCTGAGCTCAGATTCCTGTTGGATCCCATTCGCCCCAGCGACATTATTCACTCGCAAACGTTATCGCTCTGCTTTTGCCCCCTCGCTGCTGTTTAAGAGTGGCTTTATTTATTTGCAGGCACTTTGCCGCACTGCCCAGTGCAAAGCCGGCCCTGCCAGGAGCCGCCGGGGAGCCGAGAGAGACAACACCCTCGCCCAGCGGATGCTCCGGAGCTGGTTTCGCTCTGCCTCCAAACAGCAGTGCTGTGTGTGAGGCTGGAAGGTGGCACTGAGGAAAAGCTGCTGGATTGGCAGCCTGGGAGACTGAAGGCTTCTATTTATCCCCCAGCAGCAGAGCACACACACGCTCCCACACGCTGTCCTTCGCGGAGCCGGGAATCAGATGACACTGATTAGCTGTCCAGAATTGCTAAAACATTTTCTCTTTTGGATCAATAGTAATAAAGAGGAGGATAAGGCGGGTATCAGGCTGTGTGGTGGAAGGCTGATTCCCATCTTCCTGTGGAGCTGTAGCCAGCCCTGGCAGAAAAATCTCTTGGCTTCCTTCCCCTCTGAGGTTCTTTCGGTGCAAGCGACCTGCAGCCAGGCTATTTAAATGTTACAGCCAGGTTGGTCTTGTCCCAACCCTCACACATCAGTTACTCCGAGGATGGAGAGCTAACAGGCTTTGTTCTTCCCTTGGTGTGCCCATCCTCACACACTCCTCCTGGATGGCCTCTCAAGGGCAGTTAATTGAAGTGGTCCGTGTTTTGGATTAAATTTGAGCCCAAATCTAATCCCTGTGGCAAACAGCTGGAAACGTGGGAAAAAACCCACACAAACCATCCTGAACATCTTCACCTAACCTGAATTATTCTGTGATTCCACGATTCTGAGTCCACAGCACTGGTGTTCACCAGGGCACACGGGGATGCAGCTGATGGCAAGGATAAGGATTCAAGCACAGAGCAACGAGGGAAAAAAAGGACTAACAGACTCGCTCAGCCTCTCTATCCCCCGCGTTCGCACCAGCGCAGTGTGTTGAGAGCATGTGTGAAGTCTATCTATCATTTTAACATTGAAGTGCCTGGAAAAATATTAAGGGTAAACTTTGCTGTCATTTCAACATATGGCGAGGCACTGAAATATAGACATATCCTGAGGAAACTGGAGAATTTGAATGAAAACCTCCTTTAACTGAAGAGCATATTGGTTCTATGTTTTCCAGTTTTTTGTCCACCTTCTCCTCCCACAATATTTTTTTCTACTCCAGTTTCTTTCAAGTTAATAAACCAAATCTCCTTCATAGAATCCCAGAACGGTTGGGTTGGAAAGGACCTTAAAACTCTTCTTATTCCACCCCCTGCCATGGGCAGGGACACCTTCCACTATCCCAGGTTGCTCCAAGCCCCGTCCAACCTGGCCTTGGACACTTCCAGGGATGGAGCAGCCACAGCTTCTCTGGGCAACCTGTGCCAGTGCTTCACCATCCTCTTGTGAAAGAATTTCTTCCTAACGTCTAAGTTAATCTCTCCTCTTTTGGTTTACAACACTTCCCCCTTATCCTACCACTGTTTGCCCATGTAAAATGTCGCTCTCCCTCTTTTTTACGGGCCCCCTTCAAGTACTGGAAGCCTCCTTCAACACCCTGAGGAGCGTGATGAGCATATATAGAGTGGAAATGAAAAATAAGCTTATATTTATGTCCTAAGAAAGGAAATAGCTTCTAGCTACTGAAAAAAATGAGAATTTCAATTTTTATGTTGGGCATGAAAGACAGACTTGACCTACCTGACTGTACAGCCCTACTCCTTCCCTGGCTGTGTGGCCAGAACAGACCTGCCCCTTACACTCCTCCAGCACTCTGCCCAAATGGAAATGGCTCACAGGATGGCATTTGGATCATTTTCTTCAGTAGTAGAATGACACTGCTGGGACAATCCTTTCCCTTTCCTCACCTCTGTTTCTTCAAGGGCTCCTAAGCTGTCACATCACTCCCAATTTTGCTCCCATGACTGCAGCCTCTAAATAATATTGCATTTTCTTTACCACCTAACAGAGAACTTTCAAACCGATTTAAATGTGAAAGGAACGCTGCGAACGCCGGTCCATACGCACGACAGACATTTAATAATCCCCCTGGGAAAGGAAAGCTTCTGAAACTGCTAAAATGCATCCTGTGGGGATGTCAGCCTGGAGTGAAAGATTCTTAAAGACTTTTTGTGTGACAGCATCACACCCTCTGAGAGTCCCAGGTGCCATTAGGGGGGAGGAGGGGACTGCAGCACACTTGAAGAATTCAAGAATAATCAGCCTCAGGTATTAATGTTTTGCTTGAGGATGTAAAAGATAAGACACTGAAACGGTGTGATTGCCAGAAAAGGGGGTGTTAATAAGACATAAAGCTGCCTGTTTGACTCTGCATCCTCATTCTGCAAGGGTGCTGGTGCCCATGAGATCCCAAGTATTATATAGGATTAACGAAGGACCACAGCCAGATGGGGGCAAGGGAGCTGCCAAAAGGCTGGATCAGCTTCTTGGATGAAGTGGAAACAACTCCCCGTGTCACTTCCATCGCCCTGCCAGCTTGTCCCACACAGACCTCTGCCCAAACCATATGTAACACCACTGATTCTACTGCAAAAAGCATTTTTCATATATGAAGGGAAATCAGGGGTGAAAGAGGGTCTCCTTTCAAGTCTTTCCTGTTCTAAATCCAGACTTTTTCTCAGTACTACAAAAACAAAGCCTTTGTATAGGACAGCTTGGCACCCACCCTCGTGCAAGGGGGGATTATGCCTTCCAAGTTGCATATTTTGCCCTTGAAATGTTCCCCTCTTAATTAGAAGCAATTTTTTTTTGTCACAGGATGAAATTCCTGTGTGCAAAAAAACCAAAGCAAAGCCTATATATTACTTACTTCCCTCTTTAAAGCCTTTAGCTTTCCTGGAGATTAAGTGCCTGATAAACCCTCCCAAAGCCAGGGTTAAGGGCAGGACTGCCCTGTCAGCCCCAGCTGGGCTTTTCTCACAACTGGATAGTGACAAAACCCTTGGGAGGCCCTGGCTCCCAAGCCCAGGGCTTTCCTGGTTACTCCCAGCACTGGAAAATTCCTTCTCCTGTGCTGGCTTCTGGAAGAGCACCTGTTGGCCACTGGACACCAGGAGAGGTCTAGCCCATACCCTTTTGACAATAACCTTTGTGATTTTTTTTCTTCATTTCTTCACCTATGACTTTCCTAAATATTTATCCCATACTTACTGTAAATACCTACCTCTACTTGATTTCCCCTTCATGTGACTAGAGTTCAGGCTGATTTGGAGGTAGCTGGAGAACAAGGAAGCACTTTGCTCCAGATGCCTGGCCCACCTCTCAACAGGAACACTGGGACACTGGTGTCCCTGCCACCCAGCACAGCCTCCAGAGTATTTAAAGGATAAGGTATGCATCCACGGGAGCCACAGGACCAATCTGACAGCTGGGACCAGAGGGGTTGGCACAGGAACAAAGTCTCTGAGGCACAGAGCAAGTCACTGGGGACAGCACCTGCCCCTTGAGTGCTGCGATAGAGCTTCTCCCATGGGTGCCCCGTGAAATCCCATCAGCCACAAACAGCAGCTCTACAGGCACTTGGCTGTTCATTTATCCTTCATACCTCACCTTCCTGATCCTGCCTTCCTAGCCCATCTCCTAGGATAAAGTGGTTGGCTCCCAAGCTCTTGATTTTGTGCTTTGTGCCCAACTTTTAGCTCCTGCCAATGCGGCATTCCTCTGGCTCGTCAGCTTCCTTCTGGCCCTGCTTCCAATGCAGGGTCTACTCTCATCCTAACCCTCTCACTCTTGGTTGTGCCACACTTGGACTCTGCCCAGGGACTGATTCCATCCCTGATTTCTCAGCTGACCTGCCAACATCTGTGCCAAGTGAAAATCCTGCTGGGGCGAAGAAGTGCAGCCTGTTCTGGCTGCATGAAAAACAGTTCTCCTTCACTCCCTACAATCACAGAGGTATTTTCTGCCCCAGATGGAAACAAATATTTTTTATGAAGATCTGTTTTAACCAAAAGCACATATAAAACAAAAGCGAGAGAAATATTTGAGGTTTGTGGTGGTTGGAATCTACGCGCCGAAAATTAATGCTTTGACATGTATTTTGCGCTTAATCTTTTGTGGCAACTTTTTTACATTTGTAAGAGTTATGGATTTTAAAAGTCACAGCTAAGATTGCTTAATGAGCATTCACCACCCTGGAAGTGGAAGCCAGGCTGATGTGGTTTAGTCAGCTGTTAGCTTTATTGCCTCTCTTCTGTACTAAAAGTGACAAGTTGAACACATTATAGAGAGCTCAGATGTGTTATGTAGATGAAGCCTGCAGCAATATCTGCCTGCTCTCTATTATTTATGATGTCTATATAATACAATGGACTGAGATTTAAGCCATTGTGATGCAGTTTGTTTTCCAGGGTTCTAAAGTACAGCACATTTTACAGAGAATTGCATCTCTGTTACATATTAATCAAATCCATCTTACATGCAGCTCTTACACTGTAAACTAAAGGGAAAGAAAGATTAAAGCGCTTGGCTTTTCCTCAGCTGTCAAGGACTGGCAATAAAATAATAATAAGGGCTTCTAAATAATGTGTGTGTGACAGGCCTTTGCTCGGCTGTGCAGTCCTTTATGGAGGTTAACTACAAAATAAGTTCCAGTGAGTGATTGAGAACAGGCGAGTGTGTAATACTGTAATGCCAAGCCCTGCATAATTCTTTGCAAAGTTCATTTGCAGAAATCCTCCCAACCTGACAGGCCAAAGTTGTTGCAGGTCCAGGCGCTCAGCAGGGGTGTGAAGTTTAACTCCTGTTGCCCCCGCTCCAAACCCTCACCCTCCTCCTGAACTGCTTCAGCTGCAGCCCATTAAAGCAGAAAGCTCCACTCCAGCAACACCAGTCAGTCTTCCTGGTTTCTTAAAAAACATTATTATGAGGGAAGTCATGGGAAAGTTATTTTATTATAAAATATATAAAACTCTGTAGAGGTTTTAGATTTTTCTTTTCCATCATTAGCCAGAGTTTTGAAGATCAAGAGGTGGAATTTTTAAGAAAAGCCTAAATCACAGCAAGTTTTTAAGACAGTATGAACTGTGGAATTTATTGGAGGGGGATTTTTACTTTTCCTCCCTTGGCTTTTGCTGCCAGGCAGCCTTTCCAAAGTTCTTGTGTCTGCTCTGCCCTATTGCCCCCTCAGCAACCACAGTTCACAGGTGGTCTGTCCACTCCTCACCAGGTCACTCACACTGTGGTGGAGGGACAGAAGGGACCACAGGGAACAGGCAGCCAAGAGGAACAACTTCCCTGTGCAGCACCCCAGCTCGGAACAGGCTGCCCAGGGAGGGGCTGGAGTCTCCTCCCTGGGGATATTCCAGAGCCCTCTGGACACAATCCTGTGCCATGTGCTCTGGGCTGGCCCTGCCTGAGCAGGGAGGTGGCACCAGTGACCCACTGGGGTCCCTTCCAGCCTGGGATTATGTGAGAACATCACAAGTCACAGCAGGTGACAAGGCTCAGGATTAAGGACCCAGTGTTTAGTGTGGGCTCTCTCACTGACTTCCCACATAGTGTCACCCCATGCCCAAAGGGTGATGGCAATCAGGCTTACAGAGCCCCACAACCCCCATATGAAAAATCCCCACGTGAAAGCTGAGCTTTTAAGCTCTGCTCTGCTGAAATACAGCAGAGGGAGGGATGAGGGATGCGTGTGTGAGTGTCCAGCAGCACTTTGCATCACACGCAGCCAAGCCAACCAGCACACCACCCCTGCAAGCCATGGTGACACCTTCAATCACTCTGCACAGGGACCCCCAGGGCAGGGAGGGCAGGACACAGCACCCAGACAGCACCAGCCCTCTGGCAGCAGCACCCTCAGAGATGGTGCCAGAAAACTCATCCCTGGATCCAGAGCAAAGTTCTAACAACATTTAAAGCAGGGAGCTCCAGATGGAGTCAGCATAAAGATGGAGCTGCTGGAAAAGACATGAATTCAGATCCGAGTCCGTGGCCTGGAGAAAGCAGAAGGGAGCTCGGGTGTGGGGTTTGGCTCACCTGGAAACCACGCAGCACATCCGAGGGCTGGTAATTTTAGGCTCACCAGCACCAGCAAAGGAGTTTAGGAAATCAAAGGAAGGGCTTCAGGGCACCATCTGGTTGCTGCAAGGAGCTAGGGAGAATTCCCGTCCCCCTCGCACACTCCACAAGGCCCTGCCAGCTCCTGCCACCCCCATCTCACAGCAACAGCATTTGTTTACTGCTGAGCCAATCCACGAGGGCAAACTCAATGTTTGCTCTCAAAGATCTGTCTTAAAATGCTATTATACACGTCCCTGGGGTCAGAGTGGTATTTTAAGTCTGTTGGCATGGAAAGAAGATGTTTCCTAGTATTTTCTGTATTTTCTTTAGTGTGTCGGGTCTCCTTTCCCACAGCCCTCCTGAAACGCTGGGTGTTGATTTCCCAGCCTGTTTTTCTGTGATATTCACGCTGCGACTCCTGGGACTCCTCAGGAACATACATACAGGTGTTGCCACCACCCGAACACTTCACTGCGTGGGCGTTTGATTTTGGATTTTAATTTTTTTTTTAAACTTGAAAAAATATCATTTTAAGCCTCAACTCAAATCTAACCCCCTTCTTTCATAACATCCCCATGGTTTGGGTTCATTCCTACTCATGACGAGTCCAATTTTCTTCTGATTGACGCTACTGCACACAGGAGGGAAGAAATAAGCCTCGTGAGGATGTCCTGCATAGCACAGGTTACATCTGGAAAGCAGTAAATAACCATCAATGTCCTGTGTTCTCAGGTGTTTTGTCTTCCAGGTAACCAAACCTCTGCACAGGGAGTGCATCTTTATCTCCATTCCTGCCATGAGCATGCCCCAAGTGACTGTAACTTGGTGTATGGCTGTCTTGAGGACTTCTATGATTTTGGCACTTTCTGTGAATCCCCCAGACCCCCCAGGCCAAGCTGAGCTCTGAGCTTTCATTTAAATACAGAAAAAGGAAATTCTGCTCCTTGAGTCGTCTAGCTTTTCCTTGGAATCACTTGCTACTCAACCCTCTCAGAACGAAATGGAGAGCCCAACTTTTTGTACGGCAAAGAAAACTCATTATTTTAGACAATCTTCTCATCTCCTCAGGATTGTTAACAGGGAACTTTGCTATGAAGCCACCAAAGAGCCTCTCCCTGCCCCTTGGCCACACCTACCAGGCCAGGCACATCCACCAGGCACGAGAATTGTCTCTGAAGCCAAGAAGAACCATCTTGGCATTTAATTTTCCCCAGTGAATGGCAAAAGATCGATTTTGGAAATAGATCAAAACTCCATTGAGGGGGGAAAAAAACCGACCCTGCAGCTTTGCAAGGTTCCTCAGCCCTAACATGGAAAGTTCCTGAAGCAAAGCTCGGTGCTGTAGAGATCCCTTCCCAGTCCAAACCGGGAACTGGGGGACAGCCATTTCCAATCCTGTGTCAGCAACACTTAAAAGGATAAATGAGAGCTGGCCACACAGAGGAGCAGGCTGGTTTCTTTCGCTTTCCTTGACATGGAAAGTGGCCTGCATGCCACCTGACACTCAGGGATCACTTCCCAGGCTATGGGAAATGAGCTGGGAAAACACAAGCGCAAACCTCCTGTGGTTTATATGTCTGCGTCAGGCGAGCCGTGCAGAATGCAAAGGCAAACCTTTCAATCCTTCCCTCTCCCCAGCCCTGAAAGGCCAGCACAGAGCTCCATTCAGGAGGGGATTTACCACAGGGGTTGGAAAGCCCCAAGTGCTAGACAGGAATCCTGCCCTGACTGAACCTACTTATAAGCCCTCCCATTAAGAGCGCTGGGAAGAGCCTGTGGCACAGTGTGTGTGGAACAGAGCTGTAAGTCACAGCACAGGTTTGCTGAATGAGCTGGGGACCAGCTGCATCCCTTTACTCCCTCAATAACACACTGATATGGGCACATTTATTTTCCTGTTGAAGCAGCTCACAGAATAAATGCACATCCCATCCAAGGGGAGATTACTGGGGGAGCAGATGTATGCTATACTGCAAATAGTAAACTTATGGAGCCCTAATCTGAGACAATACAATTTAGTTTCGTACAAATCCTCCGAAGAAAGCACCACAAACTGCTTTGCAGCAGGAGAAAGAGGAGCCTTGCTCTCAGGCCATGGCAGTGGGAGCTCTGCACATCCCAGTGCTGGCCACCAAACCCATCTTACTGAGACATTTGAACAGCCTGTGCTCCGACTCATCCAGCTGGAACCCAACACACTCACCCTCACGGGAGACCCCGAGCCTCAACTCCTGCTTGTAAAGTGCTTGGAGCTCCCCGGGCGAGCCGCCTGCAGAGCCATTAACAGCGCCGGTACATTTACTGCACACATCTGGGTCAGCAGCTCCCAGACAGGGCAAACCACGCAGGGTTGTCTGAACCCCCCTGAAATTTAATAGCAGTAAGGTACAAATTCGTGCAGGCTCGTAATGACAAGGCAAAAATAGGAAATCGTAAGTAGCGGGGCAAGGTGTAATAATGCAGCATTTAGCACTGGCAGCAGAGAACAGCAAATCAGGAGTTTTTAAGGGGCGACCTGAGGTGAGGAAGTGGCTCAGGGGAGAGGAGGGAGAGCTGTTCCAGTTAAATGGGTACAAGAGAAAGATCAACCCCCAACTGCATAAATGCTCTGAGGGAAGGGAGGAAGAGGAGGCCGAGAGAAGCAGGGAGGGGGTGAGATCATAGACAAGCTTGGAGAGGTGGGATGAGGCAAATCCATGAGGAAGACACTGGAGTTTTTTTAATTGAATATGAACAGTAAGAAGCAAGAAAGTTTTATTGGAAATGTAAAGGCTTCCTGTTTTACATCCTTGGCTTTAAATCTTCATTGGGAATCAGCACATGGCACTGGAAACAAAACGCAGCCCTCACCAAAGGCTGCTCGCCGCAATCGCTGCCTTGCTGGATCTTGCTTTAAATAGTCAATAGCCCAGTGCTATGTCTTGAGCTGATTATTCAAGAGCCATTATGATATCAGTGAATGTCTCTGATTGCATTTAATTCGAGTAGGCAATATATTTTGAATTCAACTTGCTCTAGCAGTCCCCAGCTCTCCCTCCCCCAAAGTCTAACAGATCATTTAAAAGCGAGTAGGTCACATCCTGAGCTGTAGGTAGTAACCATGTCATTTCTTCCTCTCCTAGGGGCTTTAAATCCTGCAACTGCTGCCCTGCCAGCAGGAGAGGTGACCCCACATTTGTCCTGCTCATCGCTGGCTAATAACCATTAGGGACAATGGCACAGCTCCCACCTGCTGCCCAGGAGGAGTGCAGATCGCTCCCAGCGGGATGCCAGCGCTGACAATCTCCTCTCCTTTTCATTACAGGCTTTTGTCACTCTCACACCCCCAAGAACTACTCAGGAGGGCTCTCGGGGAATTAAACTGCAGTGACAAAGTGGGTCCTACCCCCTCCCAAGTTAGCAAACACGGGTGAGGGCTGAGGCCGTGCCAGCACAGCTGCGCCGATGAACCGGCACCTGGATCGCTCCCCGCGAAGGGCCGTGGCCAGGGGACACAGGGGGACACTCACCTTGACGTGACAAAGGCTCAGCCCTCACAACTAGTGCACAAGTCACTTGGTTTCCAGGAGCCCCCAGCCCCGTCTGCACTAACGTGTCTCCGAACCGCCCCGGAGACCCCGGTGCCAGAGGGGCTGTGCTGAGCCCCCGGTGGGATGGCTCGGGGGAGGCCCTGCCATGCTCGGGGCTGGCAGAAGAGGAGCTGCAGTCCCCCACAGCGCTTTCAAACACCCCAGAACAACAACAACCCTCCGGGGCACGCGCCTTGCCTTGGCAGAAGAGGGTTTTCCACTCCCACAGCAGCCCCAGCCCCAGGACACGGAGCTGCGGGGCCTCTGAGCCACAGATTCTGCTACAAAATCTTTATCCATCTTTAGACCCTTTGTAAAGCCCCTCACAGAGCGCCTCCAGCAGCACAGCCGGCTCCCGCCGCCGCTCCAGCAGCATCCCTGCCCCTCTCCAGTGCCTCCACACGCGGCACAGTCCCCGGGAAGGGAAACAAATCCTGCAGCTCTATTTTTCGGTGCAGTATGGGCTGGTGGACACAAAAACAAGCAGCTCGGCTGCGCTGGCAGACCCTCAGCCGGCGTAAATCCGCGGATGCCGGCGGGGCTGTGGCAGCGCGCTCCGGCTGCGGCACGAGGTGCCTCCGCGGCGCATCCCTGTGCCCGCACCAGCCCTTTGTACGGCTTCCCTGAAGCAGCAGCAGCCCAGCCTAGCACTGCTGCAGTGAAGTATTAACTCATACCCAACACAGTTTGTCTCCGAGGACCCTCTTGGCCCCTTCGTCATCCTGTGCTGACATTTTAATCGCGCTTTTGTGGGAGCCGGCTGGCAGTTTGTCATCAGGAATGGCGCGGCGAGGGGCCAGCGCGGGCTGCTGGCTGCGCGGCTGCCGAGGGGAGCAGCCCATTCTGACAGACTGAGCAATAATCTGAACTTACTGCGCTGAGCCTGTGGGACACCAGCCGGGCCGCTTTATCTTCTTCATTAAAGTGCGCTCAAAAAAAAAATCCATTTTCCTTTAAAGTCTCAGGAACAGATGGAGTAAAATTAATTGCGCCATTAAGTCCCGATAGACAATACCGGAGTGGTTTTCTTTCAACAGTGCATGTGTGTTACAAAGTGCTCTTCGTAAAAGGCAATTACTGCAACATTTGCCATAAAATAAAGGTTGCTTTAATGGGCAATAAACACAGGCTTCAAATTTTGTATGAAATGGGTCTCCAAAGGGCGCTGTTATAGGCAGCTCAAAGGCACAACTGACTTTAGTATTTCTGCTCTGGCTCCGGCACAGCTAGTTCGGAGAACAATGATTTCCACCCTTGGATATTTTCTGATGGAATTATGTATGCCATGGCAGCGCCTGGCCAGGCCCTGCGAGCCACCTTTGGCTGGTCGGGAAATGGTGGCTGGGCAGAGTCCGGCGCTCTGCCGGCTGCCATCCGTATGGGACACAGGGAGAGGGAGGAGGAGGTGGCCGAGGCCAGGGCTGGTTCTTCTGCCGAGCAGAGAATAGTAAGGCCCCATTTCCTGACAGCACATCCTTGCCAGTCTCAATTACCACTGGGTTTGTTTGATGCAAAGCCTGGTATATTTATTTATATTTCTTTTCAGCATAAAATACACTGGAAAACGGATACCACATCCTTGCAAACAGAAGGAAGGGACTATAAAAATGTGTGTGGCCAGTGTTCAGAAGACAAGGAACAATGGCATTTTCCATGTTCTTTGCTCTCTGGGCACTAAAAACCAAACCCAGTCCTGACCATACCACTCCCCATCAAACAGCTTGTAATGGCACTGCTTCTGAACAGGCTTTTTTGGAGTCCTGACCACAACCAACCCAACAAATCGACATCATTCACACCAAATGGTACATTGCATTTGTCAGCTTAACAACCAGCCTCGCTCTGGGAGTAAAACACTTCATTTAGGCAGATTTCAGTCCTACAGAACTCCCGATGATGGTATCAAGACAGATGCCTCACACACCCCATGTGCTCTTCCTGCAATGACCTGTCAAAAATCCCCTCTTCTGTCTCATACCCCCGTGACTGTCCTGGGTGCACCCGTGTGCCCGCACACTTCTGGGTAGGAAAACAGCTTCCATCTGATTCTCTCTCAGATTTATTTGAAGAGGAGGGGAAATTATTTCAATTCATTGTATTTTCACATTCCAGTAATTACATAGCGAGCATGACATATAAATGATCCATTAATTGAAATATGGGCTCTATGAGGTCCAATATTTATAGTGTAAATCCATATTTAATTAAATAAAGCCAATAATGCTCATTTTCAAAGGGAACATTGAAGCTTTTTATTTAACCATGTAGTTGATGCTGAATGTGCTCATTTCTCATCAACACCTTTTAGTAAATCACCGTGGCCGAGAGAAGTAGTGGGTCGGGGGTGCAGGCTGGAGAACCCCCCAGACCCCATAGAGGCAGTCCCTGCTGCTGGAGGCACTTTACATCCCTGTTACTATACACCAGTGCTGCTGCTTGGTAATAGCATCAGTCAGCACCTCTGACTGAGCAGCTTTAATCACCCACTTAATTGCCTTAATCGCCTTTTACATAACTAAGAAATCACAACACTGCAATTGTCTGACTCTGACACACAGTAACATCAGGGGTGTGACATTAATGACGTAATTATATTAATTGCCAGGAGCTAATGTTTCAGGATCTCAAAGTAACAGCCACCAACCCCCAAAACCACAGCTGCTGCTCCCTGGGCACTCGCTGGGCACAGAGCAAAGGCCACAGCACTGGCGTGGGCAAGGGCAAGCCCAGCAAAATGGGCTTTAGCACCCTGGCCACAGAAAGCCTGGCACCTCTCAATGCATATATATATATATACACAAATACACACATATATAAGGGTGTGGAGCATCTCTCTTACGAGGAAAGGCTGAGGGAGCTGGGCCTGTTCAACCTTGAGAAGAGACACTGAGAAGGGGCCTCCCCAGAGTGTATAAGTATCTAAAAGGTGTCAAGGGGATGGACCAGGCTCTGTTCAGTGGTACCAACCAATAGAACAAGAGGCCACGGGCAGAAACTGGTGCCCAGGAATTTCCACCTGGACATGAAGAAGAACTTCTTCCCTGTGCAGTGCCCCAGCTTGGAACAGGCTGCCCAGGGAGGGGCTGGAGTCTCCTCCCTGGGAGTATTCCAGACCCCTCTGGACACGATCCTGTGCCTGGGCTGGCCCTGCCTGAGCAGGGAGGAGGGACCAGATGCTCCACTGTGGTGCCTTCCAATGTGACCCATTCTGGGATTCTGTGATATATATTGTTTTCTTTGATATCTGCTGTTGAAGTCACAGTTCTAAGCTCGCTATAAGAATCACGGAGTGCAGAACTGGAAAAGCCCCAGTTCAGCTGTGCAGCCCTGCTCCCTGACTAGGTCTGAGTGCTGCCTTGCAGGGGATAGAGAACTTCCTACTTCCTTGGGACAGTTTTTCATCATTTTAGTCAGATTTTACCATGATGACATTTTCCTTCAGTTGATCAGGATACAAATGCTACTTTCCTTTAAAAGAATTTTACTCCACTTGAAGCACTATCAACCCTCCCTGCTGTGGTGTTTATAAACTTTAAACACCAATTTCTTCCCTGTTTCTCTTAGTAGTCAGCTGGCAACATTAACCACTGTTATTCCTATGCAGTGTGCACAGGATGGCTTTGCTCCAATCCAACCAGATACAAGATGTTTGCGTAAGAGCAAGATGGTGGAAACCCAGAGTCCTCTGTACTGACAGGCACTAAAATGGGGGTTTGATTGCACAAGAAACCCAAACTGAGGGTGGCAATTGCCTGGTGAAAAGCCCTGCAGCCTCCAAACTCAAAGTGCTGGTTGTGTATCAAATCACACTGCCAACACAAAGTTTAAAAAAAGTTGATGGGTGAGTTTGCCCCAGTAAACTTTATCCTGGAGGAAGTATCATCTGTCATCTCACAGCTAATGTAACGCCAGCAGAGAGCAGAAAAGCCAACATAAACTTCTATCATGTGCTTTGGCTGAACAGACAGAAATGTAACCACATAAATACACCTGACTCAGATCAAATTAACATTGCTGGGATATTCCAGGAATGCACCACTGGTATTATGCATCCTGCAGCTACAGCCTTGGCATGCCTATGTGTATGTCCAAACACACCCTCACACCAAGGTGTGAAGGCACAAAGCTTGTAGATAGCATATGAAGAATAATCTTTAGCCAGCCACTGGCTCCTTGGAGGCCTTGGCCTCAAACATGTGACCCCAGTTGGTACAGAATCCATGCTGGATTCATCCCTGTGCCTTCATTTACCCCTCTGAATTCATCCCTGTGCCTTCAATTCCCCCTCCAACACTCTTCATACGTCTACACTGGATTTTCAAAGCATGCAGTGCAAAGCTAACTCTGTCCTCTGGCAGAGTTCCCCGCCCTCAGTGAACCCCGGAGTAATCCCCAAGTGATGATTTCACCTAAAGCTTCTCCTGAGGAAGGGCCTGTGCAAACTCACTCCCTGGTGTGCACCCACACAGAGCAGGCAGTGGGTGAAGGACACTGGCTCTCCCAACCAGAAACTGGGGATGAGCAAAGCCCTGCAAGACAAGCATGCCCTGGGAGGTCCAAATCCCCTCTGCTCAGAGCCAGGTCATGGGCTAAGCAGGGACCTCTGACCACCTGCAGCCAACCCAACCAAAGCCAACCTTCTGTGCTTTGCAGGCAAAATGACCTTTTGTTGGCAAAGTGAACTATGGTGATGGATAAATTCTCAGAGTGGGATGATATCTACAGGAAAAAAAGCCCAAAAAAGGACATGGGATTTCCTGGTTGGAAGGACTAATGGGCAGGAATGGAACTGTACACATCATTCATAGCTGTGGTGGGAAGGCTGGTGGATGTGCTCTCAGATCCTCATTACCTGTCCCTTATGACACTCTGCCAAGGGGTGGAAATACTCTCCTCTGAGGTTTTGGCACAGGGTCTAATCATGCATTTCATGAAAAAAAACCCATTGCTCCTTCCGGCCCCATCCTGGCCAACAACAGCACAGGAGACAAGCAGATGCCTCCAGGAGTGGCAAATAGCAGTGAATGTAGGTTTTATTACTTCCTAAGTTCTATTTACAACTATTTCACCATCTCAAGAGCTGGAGAGGAGTCCTCAGTATGAGCTGCATGAAGTAAACAAGATGCTAAGAGCTTTCATGGCTTTTTAGTGCTAATGACAATTAATAATAAATGGATACTGCAATAATCTATCCAGTGAAAGGCTTCATGGGCATGCAACACACTTCCTGCACCCCGTGCTTATGGATCCCTGAGTGAAAAGTGAGGCAGGGTGAAAGTTAAGGAAGTAAAATAACAATGAGTGGGAGCAAAATAACTGAACTGGGTAATCAAGGTGCCCCAGAATGCCTGATACTGAGGCTGAGGTTTTCAGCAAGATCATAGAATCACCGAATGGTTTGGGTTGGAAGGGACCTTAAAGCCCATCCAGTTCCACCCCCTGCCATGGGCAGGGACACCTTCCACTAGCCCAGGTTGCTCCAAGCCCCATCCAGCCTGGCCTTGGACACTTCCAGGGATCGGGCAGCCACAGCTTCTCTGGGCAATCTAAATAAGCCAATTCTCAATGGTGGCTGTGGCAGGGCTGGATCTCTCTCTGCAGAGCAGCAGTTGTTAATGCCCCGTCTCCAGAGCCTCACACACCCTTCTGAACAGCACTCTGAGAGGGTTAAGAAGGTGCCAGGGTAAGGCAGACCTACTGAAACCCTCAGGCCCTGCAATCTGCAGTCTCAGATTTCATAGCTTGTTAACAAAGTAAAAAAGGATAGAATCACACACACACACAAATAAATCCCAAATAAGTCTGCAGAATTCCCCACTCTCCAGAAGGGTCTTCACCTTTGCTGTTCTGCATTGCTGAATTCATAGATGTTGAATTCTTTATCCCTAGGAAGCTAATTATTATGAAAGGTCAAAACAAATAGCCACACTTGTACATAAAGCTGTTGTTAATATGGAGAAGTAGACAGCTCCAATTTACAAGCTATTTTGTTGTTATAATTACAGAGCTCCTTTCACCAGTGAGTTTGTAACCATTTGGTTTAATTATGAACTAAGAAAGAAGAGGAGGGGGAGGAAGGACAGCCGTGTCCCTCCAGAATGGTGCTTTCCCAGGTATCATGTTGGAGTAGGTTGAGGATAAGTGGGAGTCAGCTCCCGTGGGCTTCCCTAAACACTTCCCTAAAGACAAGGACAGACACAGCAGAGCCAGGCAAGCAGCTACCAAAGGGTTAAGCTGCAGCCCATTAGGAATGTCCTTCAGTGCTGGGTCTGTTTTTCCTTACAGAACATTAAGCTCAGTGGGGCAGGCACAAACCCCCGTGGTGCCCCCATTAAAAAAGATCAAGTCGCACATGTCGATATCACAGCTTCACCCAAACTGTAATTTGTCTGACAGCAGCTCGGGCTGCTGGCCCTGGCCAGGGAAGACCAAGCTGCTTTTTAAAGGGAGAGACCCAAATCCCTTTAAAAAAAAAATAATTTTGTGGCCAGACAAACTGCTTAACAACATAGAGATGCAATAAGCGTTTCTGCCACTCCTCCCCTCCCTCTGGAAGCAGGATAAAGCCCAGCACACTACAAAATAATCCCAGTAAAGGCACTACTGAAGTACTAACAAAATGCTTAGTGCAGTCAAAGCATCGTCCTCTTTTTTTTTTTTTCCCCCTCCCTTTTCTTTCTTTTTTTCCTTAATGCCAAAGGCATTAAAAGAGATGAAAACCATTCCATTGAGCTAGGTGAAACGTTAATCCATTGGCCTTACTTTGCTGGGAAACCAGGGTTTGAATGAGGCCCAAGGCATAAATGAAATGAGTTTAGTGATCTCAGTTTAATTCTTAATAGGCCACAACAGGCATTGCAGATACAGAAGATACAATATTAGGAAATCAAACCCTTTCAGAATTGTTTTTTCCTTTCGGTTAACGAGGGTCAGGAGAGAATTAATACAGAGACTAAAACCTTAAGCCAACCTAAATAGCTCTCTGTGCAGTTAGAGTGCAGGAGGAGCAGGGAGATGCTGCCTGTGAGCCCCACAGTTGAGGAGCCATTCCGCAGCACAGCAGATGCTGGAAAAGCTGATCTGCAGAAAGTTAAGGCTCCATCCAAAGCACGGGAGGATTTCCAGTGACACCTCAGCAGATTTTGAACCAAGCCTACAGAACTGCACATAATGGGATCTGAATAATCCCACTGAAGCCCAAACTTTACTGGTATTGGTGGGTCAATCTTTAGGTTGACAGAGTCTTGAAAGCCACAGATCTTTCCCAATAAGCTGGAGTGGGAGGAAACAAACCCAGTCAAACTCCTAACCCCTACTTAGGATCATCCTTAGAATAAACAGTGCCAAGGGTCCTGAGTGAAGGGATGCTTCAGTCATGTTTACATGGGAATTTTAGTTTCTTCCAGAGTTTTCCTAGCTCCAGCTTTGTAGTGGATGGATTTAGTGGAGGTCTCAAGTGGAAAGTCAAACCTTTTAAATTAAGATATTTTGTCAGTACTGAGAAAGATCAACTTTGCTTTGCGGGAGGGTGAGGTGTCACTTTTTCATTCTCACAAAAAAGGGAAGAAATAATGTATCAAGACCGGATAACTGAGACTGGAAGAAAACCAGCAGCAAAACAGCTGTTCAGAGATTTAATAAAAATAAAATATTCTAAAGTGCAATGATGAAGTCCAGCTTTGAACAAATCTCATGGAATGCCACAGTGGCTAAATTCTGAGCCAATATCTTCCTAAATCTCCCTGATTTCTCTGGCTCTCTCTCCCTGCCCTTTGGGTACGCTCTCCTTGCTCTGCATTCTCCCATATTCCAAACATCAGGACATGATCTGTGACACCTCAGCAGATTTACACAACTGGGGGGCTGGGGAAATCTTCCCTCTCCCATCAAAGGCAGCTTTGTCATGTGCCAGGAGAACAGAGTCAGCTCTTCCTGCCTCACAAGAAGGGAAGGGCCACTCGGAAGCTCCTCCATACCAGCTCCCTTCACCTGAGCTCTGCCCAGTGTCTGTCTCCTGAGGGACACAGTGCTGCGGGTGTCCAGGTGATGGAGGAGTCCCAGGGCACTGTGGGCACGAGGGGGAGGCAGGATAGAGGCAGGAGGAAGGCTGAGCAGTCCAGCTGCTGTAGGACCAGGTTACTTACCCCGAGGAAGCTCATGATGCCCATTGCTCTGCAGTCTCACTCCTTCCCTCTGGTGCCCCACAGGCAGCACCCACACACTCCTGTTTGCTCCTGAGCTCTGCACTGGGACTCTCCTTCCATCCCTGAACCAAACACCACAGTGACATGGTACCACCGTCCCCTTTCACTCACCCCTGTGGGCCAGCCCATTCCAAAAACCTGATTTCAGGGACATTAGGTGCAAAGGCCAGAAAACAACAAGAAGAGCGCCCCTCCCTCCCCCACCCCAAGCCCTCAAACACCTCTAGCACAGTTCACTAAGGTAACAGAAAGCAAATATACAGCCTGCAGAGAGACATGGACATAAATCCTTCAGGATGCTGTCTTATCTCACCACACAGAAATTTAATCACCCAAGACGCCGCACATCAGGGTGGTGACATACATCTTAGTCTTGATTCCTGCAGAAAACAAGTTCTTCTCTTAAGAAGTGGTAGAAGTGACATATTGGAGATATATGTATATATATTTATTTATTTATCACTTGTACAGAACTGTGGATAATGCCATTTCCAACCTGGTGGCCTAATGAACACATAGAGTCCACAGTTAGGTACAGAAGTCTTAAAGTTGGTGGTGGATGGCTCCATTACCACTGAACCCAGGATTGCACCAAGGGCATGAGAATAATTTAAACGTTTACCTACCAAATTACAGGCTTGCTTGGCAATGCATTCCTATAACAAAATGCCTTCAGCTGGTGTTCAGAACTCATTTCTGCATCAGGTGTGTGACAGGTTCAACTCCTGATGTTTTTGGGGACAATAAGAGGTGGAAATTGCTCAGCCTGGACATGTCAACTTCCCTGAAGGTGGAGATGTTGGGATAGATTATTCAGCTCAGGCCCGTTGCTGTGGTCTCTGAAGAGGGAACACTGCAATGTAACCTCAATCTGGAGGGGTAGTTATAGGTCCTAACCCAACAGATGACTAAAAATGAAAACACAGGAGATGGGTGTTCTAGGAAAGAACTGAGAGATGATCACTGGGGAATCTATGCACAGAACAAGAAATTAAGAAATATAAACCAGTCCAAACTAAAACTAGTAACAGATTTTGGGTTGTTCCTTTTTAGGCTTTTCAGACATTTCAATCTTGAATAATTCTGCTCTGCTCAGTTCTATCCTGTGGCTTCAGGGAGACACCGAATGTGTTTGACTACAGAACAGTCTTTATGGTTAACCAAGGTGCAATCCACAGAGATAACGTATTCCTGCACATAATGGCCTGAAAGTACTGTATTCATGTATGAGCTTTCTCCAAATTGTGTGTTAATGGAAGAGATCATATAAGATATTGCTCCTTAATATGCTTGAAAGACTCCCATAAACGCACAGAGTCTTCCTCAGCTCTTCAAACAGGTGTATCAGCTCGAAGCTGAGTGCAGCCACGTTATACCCTCAGGAAACTACTGCAGGAGAGGAGAAAACCAAGGATGTCTCAGGCAGGAACCCAGGTCCCCTGGCTCCAGCCTGGGAGCACGTGAACATGCAGCCATCATGCTGTCACATCACTCGGGGTTGCCATGGAGATAATTGCAATGTCATAACTAAAGGCTAATGTCAGCACCAGGCTCTGCAAGGAAATGATTGGATTGTATTTTTAATTTACCCCCCCCAAATTACTGCAACTCCTCCATTGGGGAGAAAATGGGAATTGTACATTTAATTTTTTGACAGCAACATGGTGTAACTTCGTGGTTTAGGATCCAGAAGTTTTTATATCCTTGGTTTTTTTTGAAGGTGCTCTCAGGTGTTTCCATACACAACTATTTTAAGACTGAGAATTCACAGGCTACACATACATAAGCAATAATAATATACTTACATGTTATGATGCATGTGGACATCTATATACCCTGCTCTCCCAGCCTGAGCCTCATTTAGCAACTCTAACTGTTTTATTAACAATATTAATCAATACTTTCAAAAGACTCTCTTGACCTGAGAGTTGTTAAGCTGCTCTCTGGTAAAAACACATGAAACAAAATGAAATTTTAAATTATCTTCACACTTGTTCAACCACGCTCTCTGCCCTTTCTGCCTGAACTGGTGCCTTCCAAGCTCCTGAGGTAAATCCAGGCCAGCATGGGGCCAAACTGCTGTTTTCTTTGGGACTAACTTCAAAGTCAATAAGCTTTTGCACAGCTCCAGCCCTCCAGATGCCGGTGGTGGGGCTGACAGCAACACTGCCAACAGCACTGAACAGGAGCTTGGCAAGGTGGAGACCAACCATGTTCTAAATGTCATGTACCTGGCATTATTCAGAACCTAAAATAATCAATACCATCATCATTGCAGCAACAATTTTATCAAAAGCTCTTCTGTGCAGCCCACTCCAAATGCAATAGTCAAAAATACCATGCAAAGTCTCAAGTGAAGAGATTAAGCCACCTGTATCCCTCCAAAACAGATGCAAGAGAGGATATGAAAATATTCATCAACCTGTTGTCATTAATGCCACTTCTTTATCATACTGAGAAAGTTATTTATGTTAAGCTTATTATTGCAAAAATGAGAGACACACCTTCAGCCCAAGGAGGAAACCCAAATGAAGCACCTCTGTCACACATGACATTGGCTGCTCTGGCTGTGCACGTCCCACCTGTCCTGCCCTCAGTATTCCCCATTCATGGCAAGCACCAGGAATGCCACAAATCACCCACGTGGCCTTCCTCGAGCAGGGCTGTGTCCCACCTCAGTGATCACAGGAGAGTTGGAAGGGACCCTAAAGACCACCTTGTTCCAACCCCCTGACGTGGGCAGGGACACCTTCCACTAGTCCCACCTGGCCTTGGACACCTCCAGGGATGGGGCTCTCCAGAGCAGAGCTGCAGCTGCACATAGATGATCAACAGCAACAAGAAAGAGAAAGAAGTAGGAAATAAAGATGAGTGCACAGAACCTGCAAGTTCCTTAAAGGAAAGACAAAGGGAAAGCAAGATCTTTTGGAAATGTTGCTATTTTCTAATTGTTTGCAACTTGGGTTTGATGTATAAGGAGAAGAAAATGGTCTGAAACTGTAGTAATCTCTAACTCTGTTGACGTAATTGTCCTTCTCCTCCCTCTTGTTAGATATCTTTGCTGCCCAAAGTGAATTCCAGGAGATAAACAGCAGAGCATTTTCCAAAATCAAATTCTTTGTTCTGATCAATTACACCCAAAACCTGAATGACATGGCACATGGAGCACTTGCTTATTCTGGCAGTTTAATATCAAACATTTTATTACCATTCTCAGTACAGTAAAGATTATTTGAGTATTAGAAGGATATAAATTAAAATATAATGTATCTAATGTATAAAATGTAATGACTGCAGTGAGAGTAACATCACACTCGAGTAGAGAAGCAGAGGTAGGCTCTGTTGGAAGCAATTTGGCCCAGTTTGGAAAAGCTAGCTGTTAAAAATCACAGGCAAATCCCAAACTGGCTCTTACCAGCTCCCTTCAGCAGGCTCTGCTTGTTCCCTCCACTGCCTGCTCTGCCCAAGCTACCCCCTACACTGAGCCCACCAAGTGACTCCTCTCCTTCTCCAAGCTTTTAGGGTTGAGCACTGAAGCCTCACTCTCTTTAAATGCTCCCCCTCTGACTCCCCAACAACCTGCCCCACCTGGGAAATCCCTAAGCAGGATGGTTCTCCCGAAGAATAACCTCAGCTTTAAGGACACCACCATCCCCTTGGAGTGACAACGTTGTCTCTCCTGTCTCACATGGCATCACCAGAAGAAAAATGAGCATATTGGGAAAGGTACCAATTAGGCAGCATTCAACACATGACCGAAAAAGAAGGCACTATGGTGTGAAAGCCAGCCAGTAATAAGCAAGCTGCACTTCCATAATTTCATAGGAAAATCCTTGGGGCACAGCCAGGATTCTGAAAGAGGCGGCTGTATTTATAGCAATCAGTTTGGTTTGACATATTTCCCCTAATATGCTAAATTACTCCTTCACTATCATCATAACTTCCCCTCAGTCATTCCTCGGCATCTCCCATCCGCCCGGCCCGAAAGCACTTACTGCGCTTCCCCGGCCCTGACCTCCCCACAGACGCCTTCATTCCGCACCGCCCGCCATTAACCCGCCCGAGGAGCACCGGGGCTCCTCGGCTCCAGCACGGCTTCGCCGTCCCTAATCGGTGTCCTTTTGTCCCTCCCCGTGCGCTCCCCCACCTCTCTGCCCATCTCGGATCGTTCAGTCCCAGCGGAGGGACGGAGCTCTTCCCTCAGCCCCCGGAATCGCCCCCGAGGAGCGGCAGCTCTCCCGCCCGCCCGTCAGCTCGGGGCGTGGAGGCGTGAGCCAGAGACCCTCAGGATCGCCTGGATAATCCCCGGATCCTCAGCTCTACGGCTACGTGGACAGTTTTATGGATGACTTGTACCGTCCATGGTTATACAAAACCACAACTACAAGCCGTTTATTTAACAACAGCTTGCCCTGATTTCTCACTCGTGCTACGACGATGGCCAGCAGTCCCACTCGGGCTCAGGGCTCTGCTGTGTGACACTCCGTGTGCATCTACGCTGAAACAAAGTCCTTGCCCTGAAGAACTAAACTCTGAGAGGCAAATCTGTTATGATGAAGCGTGTCAAATCTGATCACCATCCAGCATCTCTGCATTTGCCTCTGCTCATCCTGCTCAGCCAGCCCCAAAAGAACAGTCATTACAGCCCTGGACAATCTCTGTGTGGCAGTCCCTGGCTTGTGTGAATAATGCTGGTTATTCCATAACAAATACACCCGGTGATACCTTTATAATGATCATCTTAACACTCTGCTCTCCTCAAAATATTAAGTGACAATAATGTAGTTTTGATTTTATTTTTTAAACCACCTGCATTCTTACATCAAATAGAGACTTTTCCTGTAGAGCCAGAACTGGAGAAAGGATAATGCCCTTTTTTTTTTTTTTTTTTAGGGGGAAAACAGGGGGAAAAAAGAAATAAAATCATGCTTCTTCAACCTTTTTTCCTCCCGCTACTCGTGTGCTTGTCTTTAATGAGCAGCTCCAAATGACAGCTTTAATCACTGCCTCTGGCCACTGAAAGAGGCCGCTAATGATAGGAAAGAACAGAGGACCATTTGCATCAATCAGCTCTAGTCTAAATCACTTTTTATGATAATGCATCCAAGCGAAGAAGAACGTCTCTGATGTCTCCTGCATGATGATGTACCACAGTGCTGTCTCCTCATCTCAGACCTCCACATAAATCTCTTAAAGATGCACACACACCCCACCCTGTGCTGCCAGCGCTGGCCCTCGTTTTCTACACCATTAATGATCTACCACCAGGGTAGAGTCAGGAGAGGTTAAGCAATCAGTTCATTCAGCTTTCACTTTCTGCGGGGGATGCCCACTGCTCCGGGAGAAGGGGAGGGGAATACACAGACAATGCCTGGGCCGTCAAACAAATACAATTTAGGATCCACATAATTCGTGGTTTGCCACCCATTAACATCAGGGGCTGGCAGAGGAAAAACATTGGGCAAAATCTGGAGGGTGCTGCCTGCTACAGCATCACACCTCTGCTACACACGGAACTGAAACGCTGCTATAGCTTTACTCTGTGAGTACACTTTATTTACACAGAAGTGCTTTCAAAGGGACTAATCCCATAAGCACAGATTGCCCCCCTCCCCCGCGGAAGGGTTTATAGGATCAAGCACAGCTCTGTAATACTAAAACAAAAGACCTGATCCTGCACAAGACAGCGCCCTGATTAGACACCGGCCCGAGACAGAAGAGCTGGGCTCAATTTCTGACCCAGCCACCAGCCAAGGTCCCATGGTCAAACCAGCTCCTCATCTTCCCGAGCTCCAGCTCTGTGTGTATGGAGAGCTTCATTTGCAGTGGACATGGGAACCGTGTGCACACATACATATTATTATATATGGCCTATGAATACTCAGTGTCCTGCACAAACTGACTGTAGCTGAGTCTGCTGCGTGCTTCTGTTCCAAAGCACCAAAGCAAACAGGACTGAGTCCCACAGCAACACGGGCACACTGCAAGGGTAAGATTTCCCTGTGTAACCTCAGTGGGAATCCTGGCTGAGCTGGGGGCCTAATTGCCCTTGGCTCCTTTGAAGATCCCAGTGTTCCCAGCCTGGTGCCCTGGCTAACCCCAGTGACCCACGGGCTATCTGCAGGCTGCTCATGTGCTTTGGGGCCAGGGAGACCTGCTGTCCAGGCCAGCTTTCCTGGGATGAATAATGCCCTCCCACTGGGCCCTGTGTCAAAACAACCTCCCCCTGTCAAAGCAAACTAATAGATGCAACAGCAGATCTACCAGATTCATGTGGGACTCATATAAATACGCAGGGCTGGTTTTATTATTCCCGTTAAATAAGGGGAAAAAAGAGAAGACAATGTTAATTTGATTTTGGAGTTTCTCCTAACTGGCATAATGCTGCATGGAGGAAATGACACCAATTTCCCTGGCAAGTGCTCTGTGTATTCAGTCTGATCCTTCGACTCTGCCTGGAGAGGCCAGAGGAGCAATGCTAGGGACTTTATGCTCTTGTAGTTTTGACTGACACTTCTCAGGACATGCTAATCACCTTTCAGGGAAAAAGAGGAGGAAAAGGTCTGCAAATAGGCAATTCTATTTAACCTAGTGATGTTAATAAAAACCTTCTTTTGCTTATGGAAGTAGGCTACGCTCTGCAGGGCTTAATGCTCTGCAGCAAAGGGGGCTCACCACGCCAGCTGAAGTCACTGGACACTTTTAGTCTCCTGATTAAAACCAGGACGACTATGACTGTATTTATCAGGAGCAAAGGATGAAGCAGAAGGATTTATTTAGTGGGAGCAAAATGCTGACTGAAAATTAGGATACTACAATTCTCTAGATGAAGAATCCTTCCAAGAAAATTGTCTTTTTAGGAAGACATCCAGTTCTGGTGGATCATTCAGGCCACACGTGGGAAAAGTCACTTTGGCTGCTGGTGAAGCACGTGGCCCTTGGTGGAATGTGGCCAGGCTGGCCCCAACACTCTGATACCAGCACCCAGAAGAGCTAATGGGAAGACTCACAATGGCTTCAGTGGGCTCTGTATTGGGGCCTTGGTAAATGCAATTAAAAAAAAAAAGGAAAAAGAAAAAAAGGAAAAGAAAAAAAAAAAAGACCAGAGCAGTACACAACAGCTGTAGCCCTCCTAAGCCTTTCTTTCTCACAAATGCTTCCCTTGGTGGCTTTATTTCATTTTATTATAATAAACTTCAAAAGGTGTATTTGATCTGCCAGCATTTTTTTCCCTGTCCACCAGGAGTTCATTTCAGCTGTGCAAGGCAGCAAATACTGTACATTAGGTTAATTTTCATTTCAGCTGTACAACATACATTATTGTTTCACTGCTTGGCTTTAGTGAACTCCTGGTGGATACAGTCAAAACCATACCAGCAGATCAAATGTACTCTTTGAAGTTCCCTATAATGAAACATCTTTTAAAAAAAAAAAAAGGAAAAAGCTTTTAGAAAGCTTTAAAATATCCTGAATTGTTTGGAGCATTTTAATGTTTTGGCCTATCCCTTTTAAAAACAAGTAACAAGAGATTTCATCCTCTCCAGCTTTTACTCCTAGCAAAAGTTATATTATAGATGAAGTAGAAATTAATCTCTCACACACAGCTCAATTTATATGAGCTTGAGGTGATCATGAACCACATCAGCAGATGCTGTACATGGTGGCTGTAATGTAAAAAAATGAAAACAACTGAAACCAGTGTGATTTGAAGGCGGGACTGGACTCTGAAGCCTACAAACTATCTTCAGCTTCACTCCAGGAACATGTCAAATTTCATTATAAATCTCAGTGATTAGAACATGGCCTTTGAAAATGTCTCCAAGAGGTTCCCTCCTTGTCATGTGGCCTCCCGCAGTTACCCAAGGTCCTACCCCTTCCCTTGTGGACTTCTACTGGTTCAGTTGAATTGTCCTTCTGTTTCTTTCATCCTCCAGCTAATCCTGACTCATTTAACTAAGCCAGCACAGAGTACAGCCCACAGAAAGAGCACCAAACTACACATGGACAAGGCTGGAACCTCCTGCACCGACGTTACCACCAGCAGATTGTAACATGGAACTGCATCCTGACTAACATACACCTGGGGGAGACAACCTGACCCTGATTTCAAGCAAACTTCACTGGCTTCATTGCTTGTGATTTGAGAATGTGTAAAGCTTGTGGTTAACTGGGATTAGCCAAACAGGATCAGGTCTCTGGAACAGAGTGGTTTCAGTAACAAGTTCTTACAGAAGAGCCCAAGGGCATGTGAAGGCTCATGGATTATCAGTGATGGACCCTTGGAACAAATTTTGGAGATATTCAACTAGAGCAAAGTGAGAGGAGTGTCTGGTTTGGGGTTATTCACAGCTGAAATGAGTGTAATGGTTTCAACAACGCGGTGATGTCCGTGGCACCCCCAGACTCAGCCCAGTCCAGTTCACCAGCACCCCCGAGGGTGCTCCCCAACCCCTCCTGGCCCTCCCTGCTCCCACCCACGTGTGTCTTCACCGAGTCAGGAGCTGTCACCATGGGCTTGTAGGTCGACAGACTGTAAATGGCTCCATCCTCCTGCGAGCCTTCTGTCGGGCATTCAGAGAGCTGCGCTTTCCTCCCGTTATCATCTCAGAGCCAATGTCCCATTTTGGACAAAGTAATGAGTGTTTGAAACACCCCCCACAGAAAGGAAGAAAAACAACACACTTTGTGTACACCATTAGTTTTATGCATCTTGCTGGTGCAGTTCCCCAGCTAGAAAATCTCCCACAGCTTTTGGTTCACTTTGAACAAAATCACGTTGGACTTCTGATGAATAGCTAGGCTCAAAATACACTTGGAGGCTTTTCCTTGAATTTTAACTTGGGAGTAAATAACCTACAGTGAAGCTAATTGTATTGAAAATTCAGAATATTGAGGAAACGTTACATGTGATAAATATTTACCCTGAAGGAATTCAAAGGGAGTCTGTAACAATTTATTTCTAACCAATACCAAGTAATATTAAATTGCAGGGAAAATGCAGCCCCAAACCCTATATTTTTCCAACTTGTACTAATGATCCTTCTTTGTGAAAAATGCCAGACAACAATGTCCTTTAACCATGCAGCTACACACCATAATGTGGGCTCATACTCTGTGTTAACATATTTCATCCCAATGTCCTCCGCAAAACAACGGATTGATTCTGCTTCCACTTAAATTGGTGTAACTAATTAGACCCAACTAGAATTACTCCTGATCCTATTCATGTAAACAGTCTTGATGACTTCAGTGGGGCTATTAGTGAAAATAAGGACTCACACAGAGTAAGGATTTATGGGCTCAAATCCTCTCTATTTGAAGCCTCAGTAAAATGCAGCCAATTCCAACATAGAAGGAGAAAGCTGAGCTGTGCACAGCTTAAGAGTGGAAGAGTGAAAAAAGGGGAGCATTTTGGCCAAATAAACTGGGAGAAAAATCACTCTGTGAAAGAACTGTCGAATAAAAGACCCGGTGCTGAGATTTTCAAAAGGAGTACCCGGGGAGAGGCTGGGAAATTCAGAAGGCACTGGTGACACAAGTGCTCAGCACCCCATGGCTTCCACCAGAGCTCTTGCCTGAGAAAGGTATTTGAGAACATTTGTCCACACAGGATTTTTCCTTTAAGCCAAAACTAGTGAGGACACACATGGAAATGTAAAAGGTTTCATTCTGAGCTCGCCTTGACAATTCAGATCAGCCTCGTGTTTCAAATGAACCAGTTCATCCAGACTTTGTAGTGCCTAAATTCAGCCCGCTGAGTGAATGCTAAAGCAGATGATTACAAAATAAAAGGTTCTTCTAAAAAAAAAAGAAGAGGGGGAGAAACTATATTAATCACTACCAGAAAACATCTGTTTTTAAATGAGGTGTTTTTGATCTATACTGTTTGTGATGCAAGAGGAAGGCTTTGCCATCCATATGACAACCAGATCTTCATTTTGTTGGGATTAGGGGTCAGCACAGGGGACTGGGGGAGGGAAGAGCGGGAAAGGAGAAGGAGAAAGATTCCTGTAATAAATGCCAGGACGCTTACTCTATAAACACAACCTACAGACCACGAGCCACAAGTCCACTTTCAACATTTCTGCTTGATTTATAACAGGATAAACCAATTAAAAGTTGAAGGTTTTATCTCATTTACAGATATATGAGAGGCTTCTCTTCAAACACCCTTAATTATACACCAAGGGTGGGATCAAAATGAAGATGCTGCAAACACGGACACTTAGGAATAGTCCCTTCACACACACACAGACAACAGAAGGCAGTGGAAAGTTCTGCTTCTGTTTATCATTTCTGTAACTGAAACTGTTTCAGAAAGGACAACATCAGGGTCTTTGCTACAGGACAGCTGGAGACTGAGCAGAGACCTGCTCCCTGCCACCAGCAGAGCAAGAACAGAATCGACCAAGTTTCTAAGTCTTTTTCTTGAGCTTTATAAATAAAGTTAAATGGTCTGAAGAGAAAAAAAGTGAAGAAATGGATAGTCTTTTACCCAAGAATCAAATCTGAGCTCATCCTGCAGCAAGTGAAGGACATCTTGATGTGGAGAGAGTAGCACTACAATGTGAGACAAGCGGTCTCTGCACCAGTTGCTTATTCCGTCTTTATCTCACCCCGTGGCTGTGGCATTTCAGCTGACAGTGCTTCAGCCTGCTCCTCTCCAAAATGACTGGAATTGGCTTTCTGATCTAACAGAATAGAGGGCCTCAAAAGTGCATGAAGATCTTCGGTAAAGGTTTAGAGTAGCTTGGATTATATTCCTACAGCTGTACTTGCTACACGTGCTGACTCGGTAGTCATGCCTGTCTGCCTGGTGTGCCAGAAACTGTTAAAAGAAAATCTGATTTCCTCCACCTCTGGATCCCATGGAAAGCAGGTACCTCATTTCCTTTGAGGATTTTGTCCCACCCAACCCTCTTGTCACCACCTTTCCTGTAAGATTCTTTCTCCTCAACTCAGCTGAAAAATATTGTCTTAGAAATATCTCTGTATCATCTTATTTTTCTGCATCTTCTCACTGCTCCCAAGAAATTCAGAAATCAACCCCAAGACGTGAAAGGGAAGTTTCAGACCCCAGGAAACATGAGGAACACAATTCAAGCATTGCATTTCCTCCTGCACCATGAAAAAACACACTACAAGGGCAGCAGAAGTTTATTTTTCTCTGAGACTGACACAAGCATCTGACAACCTGCATCATAATGAACATTCTTATTTTAATGTTGTGTTTAACATTGCTCCTTATCTTCCCCAGTACACACAGCAGTGTTTGGTAGGGTGAACAGGGTAAGTGAATACATCACTCCTTCCCTCCTTCTACTCCCCTTGTGCTTTAACTGCGCACAAGAGTGTACGACTAAAACAGCTTAATTAATCCTCAGACTTTAAAGTGATGGCGGGAGGAATGTTCAACCCATGTACAAATGCTTACAAACACTTCCAAAGAGCTACTGAGGGTCTCCTGAAGAGCCCAAAGAAAAGAAGGAAACTCCACTGTTATTTTTGCACCCACACTCAAGATCGTGGATGAGGAGTGGGGTCCTGCCTATGAGCCACTGCAGACCCTGCACGAGTTCTGTGCCCAAGGATCCTTCCCAAGAGTCTATCCAGGCATATACTCCTGGAAGAACAGAAATTCAGACAGCAAGCTTTTCTGCTGCACGAGCAACACATTCTTCCTACCTACCCCGATTTCCCAGTGGATTGGCAGCTACCCAGGTTACACACCTATGAGGCCAGGAGGAGCTTTGCCATTTCTATCCCATAATAAAGGCACAGTCTTTCATTTTGGATCCCGGGCCCATCGAGGATATCCTTACCTTTGTCACCTGGTGATTAAGGCCACCACAACATGCTCTCCATGGGTCATTTGGAAATCTGAGCTGGAGGAAAAGGCTGCTGCCTACTTATTAAGTGGTGTGTCACAGGGAAAAGCTGATTACAGCCGCGCTCCAAAAATCTGCGTTGGCTTCTGATTAGTTTTCTGGTAGAATTAAGGTTTTGGTTTTGACCTACAAAGCAGTGAATGCTTTGGGCACTAATTACTTAAAAGCTCATTCCTCCCTCTGTGCAGTAACATGACAAGTTGTGGTTAGTGGGTGTTCTTGAGCTGACAGTCCCTCGGGGGTTGTTTGACTGCAAAGTGAACTCGAATAACTCAAGTCCTATCAACACACACGAGCCCTTAACTCAGAGCCCAGACAAGCTCTTTAATTCTCTCATGCAGGGACATAAGTTAAACCTTACTCAGTGCTAACACTCGGGCTGATGTGACAGATCCATCCTGGGAGCGGCGGCAGCTGGAACGGGCACACTGAGAGTTGCTCAGTGCCCTCCCAGAGAACTTCCCTGGCTCCCTGCGGACAAACAAGTGCTGCCACCCTCAGCTGGGAAGGGATTAAAAGAGTACCCAAAGCTCCTGCTGTCACCCAAGGAGTGTCCCCTGGGCCAAAGGAGTAAAGCAGAGCCAGGAAAGGGCCCTGGGGGTCCTGGTGGGTGCCACTTGGCCCTGAGTCAGCAGTGCCCTGGCAGCCAGGAGGGACATCCCTGTCCTGGGGGCATCAGGGAGGGGATTGTCCTGCTCTGCTCTGCCCTGGGGCGGCATCACCTGCAATATTGAGGCAGTTTGGGGAGACACAATGGAAGGAAGCCATTAGAGAGTGTCCAAAGGAGGCCACGAGGATGGGAAAGGGCCTTGATTTGAAGCCGTGTGAGGACACTGAGGGCACTTGGTGTGTTCAGCTGGAGCAGAGGAGACTGAGGGCAGACCTCATTGCAGTTCCAACTGCCTGGGCAGGGGCAGAGGAGGGGCAGGACTGAGCTCTGCTCTGGGGGGACCAGGGACAGCACCCAGGGAATGGCCTGGAGCTGTGTCAGGGCAGGGGCAGGTTGGATCTCAGGACAAGGTTCTTCCCCCAGAGGGTGGCTGGGCACTGACCAGGCTCCCCAGGGCAGTGGGCACAGCCCCAAGGCTGCCAGAGCTCCAGGAGGGTTTGGATGATCCTCTGGGGCACAGGGGGTGACTCTTGGGGCTGGGTCTGTGCAGGGCTGAGGGTTGGACTCCATGATCCTTGGGGGTCCCTCCCAGCTCAGCACATTCTGGGATTCTGTGAGGTGGGAAGATCCCAGTGCAGTGATGGCCACAGTGTGATTCTGAGCTGGGGCTGCAACTTGCACACAGGTTACTTTTGTCAGTTCTTTGGAGGAGACATAATAATGAAGAGTCTTAGCCCAGGTGGCACTGGCCTTTACCAGGAGCACCTCTTGCTCTTCAGTTCCTTGAGCTTATTAGGCGTTCTGGACTTCCTGCAAAATCCACCTTTCCTTTTGGGATCAGAGACTTCAGATGGCTGGTTATGATAACTGTGGCTGCTCTGACCTTTCAGCTCATCCTGTGAACCACACAGACTAACTAACAGTTGGGGGATAAGAGGCTAGCAGTAATTTATATCAATTTTGTACATTTTAAAAATACAATGATATATTTTCAAAGTTCCACTGGTTTAGGCAGGTCTTTGTTGCATGTCAATAAAGGATGAAACAAAGAAGATATGCACTCATATTGCACAAACTGCAATGTTAATGCATGAAAAACATGTTTCCCGTTCAGAGTTTCTCCATTCCAACCCTATCCTCATGCTGTCACTTATTCATCTGCTCCAGGGAAAGTTCTATTTGCTGTGCTTGTCTCCAAGTGCCCACCACTGGGAGGAAAATGCAGGTAACAAATCATCACTAAATATTTAACTGACAAGGTGAAATATCACCCAACAAACACATCCCTGTTGGGAACCCCCTGAATTCAGGTGACCCCAGCAGGGGACATCAGTGGGATGTTGAGGTAAGTGAACCCCACTGCTGAGAAACATGTGTGTGTGCTCTGTGTGTGCTGAGACACAGCCACAGGCGAGGCCAAGGCAGTGTCACACTGAGAACCAAACCTTCCACGAGAATCCCTGGCACAGCACAACCCATTCCAAAGAGTCAGCTGAAGGGAACCTATTGAGTACAGACCTGCCTTCCCCCATTCCTTCTATAAGCTTTGTTTTCCATTTTCCACGCTTCATATGTTTTCCAATGGATCCTTTGGCCTCCCTTACGCACTTGTGATTATTCCATGACAAAGAGACCCTTAATAAAGTATTAAAAATAATGAGTAACATCACCTCCAGGCCCACAAGTGTCCATCACCTACCCAGTGGGAACTCAAGCAGCAGTTCCCAAGATCATTATCGTAGAATCCCAGAGTGGTTTGGCTTAGAAGGGACCTTAAAGCCCATCTCATTCCAATTCTCTGCCATGGGCAGGGACACCTTCCACTAGCCCAGGCTGCTCCAAGCCCCATCCAACCTGGCCTTGGACACTTCCAGGGATGGGGCAGCCACAGCTTCTCTGGGCAACCTGTGCCAGGGCCTCCCCACCCTCACAGGGAAGAATTCCTTCCCAATATCCAGTCTAAATCTCAGATATAACTCCTATAAACCCCAGCATTGGACATCTGTCATTCAGTAATAGCTTTCAGATGTTAACAGTATAATGCAATGTAGTACACTTATAACATCCAGGCAGGATAAAGTCAGTTTAATTATGAGAACCTCCTATACTTGTTTCAACTCTGATAGCACTTGTTAGTTAAAAAATGGGTTTAAACCACACACTTCTTTAAAAAAGGGAGAACAGTATTTATCAATCAGCAGTTTCTGCACTACAATTTCTGTACTCAAAGACAATGAATCCTTAAATCAACACTTCAAGGTTCCATGGTGCTGAAGAGTGTACTTTCTCTCTCTCTAGATTTTCAATCCCATATATTCAAGATGGGAAAGCCCTTTTCTCTTGTTCTCCTTTGTACTGGGCTCTGTTGTTGCTGTCTTATTAAAATCAGGTTAACACGGACTTATTGCTCAGAGGCCACTTCTTCATTACGCAGGTGTCACATGCCTTGCTAAATTTCTCTGCTCCACTTCTGAAAGAATCCAACTCAACAGAGCAGAGCAGAAGCTAAAAGCACAGATTTACTTTTTATTCTGAGCCATTGCGTCATCAGCTGGTTATTTAAAACTTTGTTCCGAGAAGCTGAGCCCAAGAGGCCAAGACTTTCCACTTAATAGGACTGAACAAACTCCTCAACGTGTTTCTAGGGACATACTTCTGCATCATCATTAGCAATAATGATTTATATTTATATTATGTCCCATAAGGTTCCCATATTCCCTCTATAATGTATAACATACATATGGCAATGAAGGCATCCATGGCATGAGGCACAACGGCGGCAGAGCCACAGGAGCTTATGAAGTATTTATCAGTAAGTGCTACAAACTGTAAAACTTGCAATATGAATGGTAAAATTATATAAAATAAGAGGTATAAAAGTAAGTCATTATAATTTGAGGTTGCTAATGTTGCAGTTACCCTTGGCTAGTGTTCTTGGCTTTGTCAGTTAGGATATATAGGAGCTTACACACACCCCAGATAGAATTAAACACACACAGCTTACAGACTGCACATGAGTTTTGCAAGAGAACCAGTTTTTATGGAGTTCTGACTGTTTCCAAGCACCCACAGCTCCAACTTCTTCTTCAGGCCACAGCAGGCAAAGAAAATAAACCTTTCAAGTGGTTTTTGGTTTGTGACCCAAACCCTGACATTTCTCAGCCCCCTCTTGCTCTCTCCTCTCACAGGGCACCATGAGCAGCCCAGGGAAGATTTATCCCTGACACCCCCTTGCAGGAGTAAAACCTTTGTCACTCTGGGCAAATAAATGCATGTGAACAACTGAAAGAGGAGACAGTGTCCACCTCACCTGCGTTTGTAAAGTTTCTGTATCTGGTCAGAGTTTACATTAGCTATGAATGAAAAAAGAAAGGGAAAGCCAAGTCTCTTTAGAAAGGAATTTTTATCACCACCCCTTTTCAAATCATGCCTTTAGAAACCAGACCCCCTGCTTACATCTCCAAGCCATGTCTGTAGGCTCTGCATTCAATTCCTCACCGAATTCCACCACTATTCCCCTGTCAGCTGTGACTTCCTATCCCTTAAAACAGCTCCAAAAAACATGCACTTTCTCAGTGTGCTGGACCTTACTGCAGTTCTCTTGTCCTTCCCAGACAAAGCACAGCAAAACTGCACTACAATTACACAAAGTTCTAATTAGACTAAAGAATTTAAAGCATCTCCAATGTTTTTATTACCAGCACTAATGCCATTCCATCAGGATGACAGACTTGCATGTATTACTGAGCCCCTAATTAGCAATTGCTTTCCTGGTTAATAAGAATTAAAATGCTATTAGAAAATGTGTTTAAAATACATATTGCCATGAAGTTCTGTGTCTGTACCTATCAAGTCTGAAGCATGATGAGTTAACAGCGGCTGGAGAGCAGCTCACCCTGGTCCAAGAAGGACACCAGCTGGGTCAGACCCTGCTCTCCCCTCAGCAGCAATCCCAGCTGCCAACCCAAATCCTTGCACAAGGCAGGAGCGGGTGCTGGAAATCTCCTCACATCTCAGAACTGTTGGACCCCGGGAGCATGGCATCATCCCAGCTCCCAGATTGCTCTCAGCCCATTCCAGCGTCCCCTGCTCCCGGGAGGTCTCTCCATGGGGGTGGCTGTTGCTCAGCTCACACACTCCCCACCCCACCAAAGAGGGGCAGGCAAATCCCCACGATGCTTTTGGCTGGGCCAAACAACAGCTGCTGCCATCAGTGTCCAGCAGGGTAAGGGGGCACAGCAGGCTCCTGCTATCCCATGGAGCAGCACTTCCCTCAAAGCCTCAGTGCCCACATTCATGTCACTACGTGAAAGCCTCAAAGAAGGTAAATTCCTACAAACAGAGTCTCCCTTATGCTTACAAGGAAATGTAAAACATTTGAAAATGCAAACATGGGAAACTCAAAATCCAGCAGAAGAGCTGGGGAGGGGGAGGGAAGCAGGGACCTGGCCTGGCCCACAGTGGGTGGATGCTGACTCTTCCCTGCACTGTCATAGTCCTGGAAACTCCATGGCAGTGACAGATTTAACCTGGATTTAAACCATGGCAGGAGCAAATACGACTCCAGATTCCTCCCAATTAGTCACAGCCCATCCCCAAACCCACAAATCCTGACGTGAAACTTTCCTTTAATGATCGCTTCATAATGCATGTACCACCAGCAGAAACCTCTGGTAACCAAATTCTTTTTCATCTGTGGCCAGACCAGATCTTCCCTGAAGTTTTCCATGCCTGAAACAGCTAATTTTACTGCTCATAAACAATACAGCACCCAGAAACATTCACCTAGGAATGCTCAGAAACACATTTCCAACCCCCCTGGATCCTGAGTTGAAGCACTGTACTTTCCTCTTCTGCATCCTGTGGCTGCAGGGTTAATTATAGGGGTTCCTACACAATTTCAGTGTTGGAATTCAAAATTTGCTCCTTGCAGAAGATGTTTAGAAAGAAGGAAAAGCTTGAGGATAGGAGAAGAAAAAATAATTAATTCCTCGCCCCTTCCTGTTTTTCGTTGCCCATTAAAATAGTTCACAATAAAATCAAAATTATTGCTTTGGTATTCAAGAAATTTTATATCCAGCTTCCACTGGAGGAAATGCTGCTTTTTTTCCTATTAATCCAGGACTTTAAAATGACAACAAGTACATTAAGGAGGTGTCTGTGTAATAAAACCCCCACACTGATCGGGGATGCATATTTATGTGGCAGACTTGGGATGTTTTAATTTTACTATCAGGAGTGGATGTGTGCTTCTTCCCAGCTCGGGATGGGCATTTTGATGTAAAAAAGAGAAAATTCCCATGGTGGTCAGGCCCTCCAAAGCCAGCACTCCCTGTACACCTCCCAGCCCTGGGAGCCCTGGGAAGCTGTGAGCAGAGTCCCCGGGAGTTTGCTGGAGAGAAGCAAACGCTGCATATCCATCCAGTATGGGCTGGGATCGTTTCTGCTGGAGAGGCCTGTGAGTGCCACCCTACATCCCTGTGGAACCAAAGGATAGCACCCCTGACCCTCTGCAGCAGGACCCTGGCCATACCTTGAGGCAGCATTAGCTTCAAGCAAAACCATGACAGCCATCACACCTTCCAGTGTCACCAGCCATTCCAGGCTCATGCCCACTGCTGACTCAGCAAGAGTGGTATTTTTGGGACTGACTCACTGTTGAAAGCAATGATGAGGAGTGAGGGGGATTGGAAAGCACGTGATGGGCAGTGAATCCTTTTGCTTAGTCAGTCTGGTGAGAATGACTTTCAAATAACCCAAGAACACAAAAAGGCACTAAAAAGGAGATCTATTTGGGTTTATTAGATGGAGAATAAGGCCACTTCTTCAATCAGTGAAATTCTCCATGTGAAATGGAGGTTTATTCACCTTTTTATATTGTCATTTAATAAGCTCGTAAGTGAAGAATTATGAAACCGAGGTAATATTGAGCCCCATTTTCATATTTCCAGTCATGCAGTTTTTCTGCTTTGCTAACTTTTAGACACTCAGCTCATATTCTACCCACATCTTTAAAGGTCATTGCTCCCATAGGACTTTTGGTGGTTTTTTTTTTTTTGGTAGATAGAGATGCAACTGCAAAAAGGATCATGGCCACTTTAGTTCCTTCCTGCATCTTCCCTCTCCTTAAAAAATAAGAAAGCTGCGGTGTCTCTGTAGGAAAGGTTCTGAAAGAATTCTGGAGGCATACAGAGTCTTCAACAAAAGTTTCAAAGCAGCTTCATCATTTGCAGTGAATACAAGTTTTTGAGTGATATGTAGGAAGAAGCCTGAATAAGCTCAGATCTCAGAATTGAAGGTTTCTCTAAAGAAAAAGCTCTAGAAATGCCTGCATTTAGATGGGGGAAATGTGTGTGAATCAAGAACAAAGCCCCGAGACGCAGCGAGAGGAATAACCTTTTATATCAAGCTGGTTTCCCCACCTAGAGAGTTCCAGCCTGCACGTTCCCATTTGATGCAAACGTCTGTCAGAATAGCACTACTGGATAATAGATAAAAGATTAGCTGTGACATTATGAAAAATGAAAGCTTCAAAATGGCTACAAGTTCCATTAAAAAAAAAAAAAAAGAGAGAGATACCCTTTCTGAAAGGCAACAATAGCCCCTGTGGCTTATTCAGCACCACAGCCCTGCTGGCGGCCACCGGCGGTTCGACGACTTCCCCTGGCTCACCCCTGTGCAGCACCTTCCCCACTGCCTCCTCTGCTGAAAACAGAATGACCAGGGAACAATCCCAGCTGTGCTTCTGATGGAGCACCTCTCCTCTGAGGAAAGGCTGAGAGAGCTGGAGTTGATCAGTCTGGAGAACAGAAGGCTCCAGGATGAACTTTGAGCCTCTTCCAGTGCCTAAAGGGGCTCGAAAAGATCTGGAGAGGGATGTGGGACAAGGGCCTGGAGGGACAGGACACAAGGAATGGCTTCGACCTGAGAGAGGGGAGGCTGAGATTGGGTAATAGGAAGAAATTCTTGGCTGTGAAGGTGGTGAGGCCCTGGCACAGGTTGCCCAGAGAAGCTGGGGCTGCCCCATCCCTGGAAGTGTCCAAGGCCGGGTTGGATGGGGCTTGGAGCAACCTGGGCTAGTGGAAAGTGTCCCTGCCCATGGCAGGGGATTGGAACAAGATGGGTTTTAAGGTCTCTTCCAAATTAAACCATTCTGGAATTCTAAGATTCCTTTTTCTCAACTAGAAATGGTGATAGAAATTCAGGTGAAATAGCTGCACATGCAGCACACTTGATTTCACAGGAGAACTACACATTCCAGGCAGGGATTTTGAGTGCAGGCAAGGTTTAGATTTTCATATCAGCCTTCACTGACCAGCCCAACCATTGGTCTTTCATTTACCAGAGAAGGCCCAGGCTGGAAACACCTTCACTGCACAGATTTCTGCTGATCCCTTCACCAGCAAAGGGAAGCTGCAGGTACCTGTAGCAGTGGTGTAAATCTACTCCCCATCTTCAGCTACCAGCAGCTGCTCAGCTGGAGGGGGTTTGTGGCAGAGGACCCACCTACCCCCGCCAGGACTCCCAGCAAGGAGACTCAGGGCATCTGTGCAAGTGTTTGTCTCGTTCAGCTGGTGTAAACTGGCATCATTCCACGGACACCAGCGGAGTCCTGCTGATTTATATAAACTGGTGATCTCACTCTCTGTAATTACATCCCATTTCCTATCCACAAATACTGTCCTGTACAGCAAGATCTCAGTCACCCGTGACATTCCTCTTGCATGCTATGAGAGCCCAGTCCTAACGCCCAGGAATACAATCTAATGGATTTCGATGAACTACACCTTTACATTCACAGCAATACAGCACCTCCCATTAAACACAAGGCTCAGCTTAACTACACCGAATTCACAGCTATTGTTTTCATTAAGTGGAGGTCAGGCAATACAGATGCTGCTCGACACCTGCATTTTTCATTGCTCAGTCATTCTACGTGGTGCTGCACAAGTGACATTTGGGCACTCGTGTTGAAAAAGCTGTGAAATGATATTGAAAATCTGGAAAGCAAGCCCTGACAGGCCCTGGGATGGTGCAGTGGTGGGGGACGGGCAGAAATAATCCTGCCACCTTGTGCAACCTGGAACGATGATTTCCCTTTCTGTCAGGCCTGTATTGACAAAGCCAATGTCTTGCCAACCACCCCCAGAGAGAGACCTTGAGCGTCCACCACCAGCCTCAGCAAACCAGGAGTTGCTGCAGAGCACCTGCTCTCTCACCTGAGCGCACCTTCAAGGACCACTTCTGTACCCACCTGAGGACCAGCTGAAACTTCTGGAGCTGCAGCAGCTGGGGACACCCAGCATGGTGAGACAGGCCCTGTGGAAGAGTCCTGCTCACCGTGGGGTTTGTGTTACCCGCAGAGCCAGGGCGTTTGGGGCCCCGCTGCAGCCAGGGAGACTCACTGGAGTGTGCAGAGAGGCTGGCATTCTGCAGCAGCTGCCCACAGGGCACTTAATTCAGGAAGATAGAACCAGTCCAGTGTTAAATTAACAACTGTGAGCGGTGCAGGGAGTTGGGCTGATGCTGAAGTTGTTTAGGTTGGATTCTGGTTGCCTCGTTTTCCCAAGCAGGGCAGCGTTCCAGCGCTCTGAGGTGAAAATGCCTTTGTGCTCCTCAGCAACTCTGAATAAGCACAGTCACTTTTTAAATTGAAACCCATATCAGACAATTCCCAGGAAAATGACAATATAGAACAGCTCCAGCTAAAGCTCCTCAGTGTCCAGAAGTATGAGCTCTCCATATGGTGAAGGGAGGAACTGTGCTTCCCTGGCCAATGTCTGCAGGGCACAAATGGGATGAAAAGTTCCCTGTCCCAGGCTACAGAACTACCCACAAATTGCAGGCTCACAATCCATCCAGGGTTTAATTAATACATCCTCAGAAAGCCACAGTACTCTGGCTGTTGTTAGACATGCTGATTTTTCAGTGTGGTTGAAGCTCCATTTATGATTTCTAAAAGCTCCATTTTTTTTCCTTTCTCTCTAGTTAAAAAATGAGCCTCCAGCTACAAATTGGACGATTACAGACAGTATTGTAAAGCAGCAGTAAAAAAGTGTTAATGAGCTGCAGGATATCAGAAGCAAAAAAGAAAATATTTCCCCCGCAGGCCAAACAAAATTAATTTTAAAAATTAATGTAAACCACTAATGCAGCAAGTGCCTCCATTAAATTATGGGGCTCTGACATGTACAATGCAATATTTTTGCCATTGAATTTGTTATCTAAAAGGTGTTCATTGTTTATTATGGTGTGAAAAGCTGTTTTGCTCCAGATAGGCTGGTTCATTAAGAAATTGGATCCTTGCCACAGCCCTATTTCTTAGCAATGAAGCGATGCCCTGTAGCAAAAAATGCAGAGAGCGGCTCTCTGTTTAATATCAGAAATGTAAATCAAAAGACTCCAGTCTGCTTTTTAAATGGCTTTTGGTCTTTACAGAGCTGAAATTCACCTCCAAATATTTCACATTGCTGGCTGGTCAAAACGGCTCCTCCAAATTCCAGCTCTGCTGAATGATTATCATAATAATAATCCCTGTCAATGAGGGGTTTGTAACTGCTCACGCTACTAAAACAATTTTAATTCTGCTGGTTCATTCATCAAACTGTAACAGGTTTGATTTTAAGAAGGGAAAGAAAACCATGTTTTAACTGCCTAAGGAGAAAATAACATTCTGATAAGAACCAAGATATGTACAATTACACAAAAGCTAATGACTTCTAATATTTCAGGGTAGAAAATTTCACATAACTGGATTTTGATGTTCCTGTGTGTGCTGAATAGGATCTTTTCCAGCATTAAAAGTCATCACTGAGAACCAGGGTTGGACCCATGTGAGTGTGGGACCTTGGTGGGGGAAGTGGAGGAGGTATGTCCATAGAGACAGGAGAGGATATGGCCTTAGGGAATAGGACGAGGCAGGGAAACAAGAGCTGCTTTTGTTTATTGATGTTGATAGGAAACATCAGAGCTTTTGAGTCTAAATAACAGTGGGAAGAAAGAAAACAAAATCTAACCAAAAGCCCTCTGTTGGCTTATAAAAAATTACTCTATTTAGCAAAATTAGATATTTTGTTGGCCTTCATTTATGAGCCAAAATACCCTGAGGGGGACTACTTACCAACTTTAATTAGTAATAAAAAGCTTACAAGTGCCATGGGAGCCAGAACTGGAGTCCATGGGCCAAATCCTGAGCTCAAATTACGTCAGTTTAAATCTAGGTTCTTCTTACCTTCAAAGAAGTTGCCTTGTGCTTTCCATGGGACAGCCTTGTCACAAAGCTCAAATCACACCAAAGACAGGAGACCTGTGCTGGGACCGATGCACTGGAAAACTGCCATTTGACCAGGTTTGAAAGACTGTTGTCAAGAGACTTTTATGTGCTTGAGGCAAGAATTACTGAGGATTAATGACTGTGTGTTGGGTTTGCAGGGCAAGGGTTTGGTAGCAGGGGGGCTCCAGGGGTGGTTTCTGTGAGAAGCTGCTGGAAGCTTCCCCTGTGTCCCACGGAGCCAAGGCCAGACGAGTCCAAGGAGGCTCCCGTGGAGATCCATGGGAGAGCAGAGATCCACATACAGCCCCTGGAGGAGCCCTGGCCAGAGCAGGGGGTGTCTGAAGGACCTGTCACCCTGTGCCAGAGCAGGGTCCTGGCTGGACCTGTGGATCCATGGAGAGAGGAACCTACATGGAGCAGGATTGCTGGAAGGACCTGTGACCATGTGGAGGATCCACACTGGAGCAGTTCCTGAGGGACTGACCCCATGGGAAGGGATCCACACTGGAGCAGTTCCTGAGGGACTGTCCCCTGTGGGAGGGACCCCACACCGGAGCAGGGGCAGAGTGGGAGCAGTGCAACCCCTGTGGAGGGGGGAGCAGCAGAGACAGGGTGTGATGAACTGACCACAGCTCCCATTCCCTGTCCCTCGGTGCCACTTGGGCCGAGCAGTGAGAGGAAATCCAGAGCCAGCAGGTCTTGCAGGGAGCACACTGTGATTGCCGCCTTGCCCAAACTCAACTTTTATTCCTCTGCCAATGTACCCAGCTTGAAAATGAACAGCATCAAAGCAATAAAGCTTGGTGTTCATCCGTGGAAGTCTCTGAGATATCAGCACCTTTACTACAGACATAGAAGTTTCTATAGTTAAGGCAGTAGGAGATATATATATATATATATATGTGCATGTGATACTCATGTTAAAAATTTCCAAATGAGCAATCACCCCTTAAAATTAGCAAAGGACTACTCCTGCTGCCATATACTCAACTGGCTGTAGTTTACCTCTGTTGGATTTTAGCTGCTAAACTCTCAGGTGAGGAGATCATTCAGCTCAGCTTTCTTCTATTGATCTGAGAAACTAAGTTTATACAAACCTTTCACAGTGAAATCAAAAATCACATGAAAAATCAGGCAGTGCAGGGGGACAGAGCCTGGACACGAGACCAGCCAGAGCATGACTTATCATAAACCTTTCATCAGACCTTCCTGTGAAATCTAATTTCAGCTCTCCCAAAAGAAACTTCACCAGAGCCAGACACAACCTGACCTGATGGCAGCCCTAGTGAGGCCACAGACGAGGCTCTTGGTGAGAGGTGTCATGCTGAAGCCCAGACCTGCTCCCACTGTGGTGGCAGAGGGGACCCCACGCCCCATCAACATATTCCAGAGCTACCGAGCAGCCCTACAAGTGTTGGACTGTCAACAGTTGCCCACAGAGAAGAGTCACTTCTTGTCCCCTAAAACACCAACTTTTTTTTGTTTTCTTTTTTACTGAAGAGACGTTGGTCAGATATGGAGAGACCCTGGCATATGACCATGGATATGAAAAGGACCCAAGTATTCACTTTATTTCAATGCGGTGCCTCCGCACATCACATGCTTTGGCAGCTCAGCAGTGGTCAGGTGAAAAAATACTGGCTTTTGACCCAGAGAAGGGTCAGGAAGGAACAACGAAGAGAGCAAGCAAAATAATTTCCAGCCCTCTCCATAAAGCAAAGGTCTGGATCAGAAGAAGGTAATTTCTGGACCAACTGTGTATTAATTCATGAAGCAACACCTTGTCCTGCTCTGGCTACCAAAATGCTTCCATTTTCCAGGCTTAAGAGAGTTGACAAATAAGCTCCTCCCTTACCTGAGCCTGCTGCACATTTTATAGTTAGCATATATTAGCCCAAATTCCCTCCTTTTACTTTACAAGGGAGCCAGACAAGTGACCTTTAGCAGCAACTGCACCAGAAAAGGACTGAGGGACCAGTGAGATGGCTTTGTGCAGATATACTGATCACACACACAAGTGCTGCTGTTTTCTGTGCATCAGGAGGAGTCGTTTTAAGCAGACAAATAATAAAAATAAATCAGAACCCAGCAATACAGAACAGTGTTTCACTTGTTTCCTCTCCATCCATCTGGTGAACAAGCACAGGGAAAGCAAAGGGGGGGTTGGTACTTGGTGGTGATGTGAATAGAGTCAAATTTGGTCCCAGTTACACTGGTGTAAAACCAGTGTTTGGGATTACTCTGGATTGACATCCAAGTCCCTGCGTTTTGCCATCTGTAAAGTGCCTCTGCGGATCTGACCTACATCACTGGAATGAGAGGGGTAGCACAAGCATTTGGAAGTGATGCTCCTCTATTAGCGATGAGATTAATTAAGACGCCGCTGGGCACTTCTCCACAGTCAGGCAAGGCTGTTAATGGCCATTGATTTTTTTTTTTTTTTAAACAGCATGTACAAGTTTAAATGGTGTAAACTCCCCTAGATTTCCTTTCCCTATCTTCGTCTCCCCTGTTAGGGGTTAACCACGCTGGAGACAGGGAAAAAAACAGTCCCCTCCTTCCTTTGCCTGCGGCACCAAGATCAGGAAATTCACTGCTAATCACTGCAGTTGTGATTTCTGATTTCAACTGGCAGCACAGAGAATTGAACTCCAGTCCCCCGAGTACAGCAGGCTGCGCCAGGCAGGCCTTGAGCTTGTTAAAACTGTGGTGCTGCCATGCGGTTATCAATTTTAAATTAATCTCTCCCTCCATGCACACTTATCCTCCCCCACCATCTCTTAAAGTGGCTGCTAAAAATATAAACTCCAGGATACCTCGCTCTAAGACTTAACTAAGTAAAAATCGGGATACTATTAATTATAGGTTTCCTTCAGCCTCAGCACCTGGAAAAACGGATTTCTGCGCTGTCTCAGGGATTTGCCTAATCCACTTCCTCCCGTAAAGCCAACCACAGTCATGGCTGTCTTAGCATCCCACCAGGCAAATCCTCCCTCCCACCACGAGACCCTCTCCAGGAGTGTCCTGTCTCAGGGCTGGAGCAGCCAGCCAGGAATGGAAGGTCTATGGGCTCAGTGGGAGCTCTTCTCTCAACCACATCTGCCCTGCTGAGAGAGGCCAGAGGTTCAGACACTGGTTGCTTGACTTCCTCCGCCCCACTGCAGCAAACCTGAGCTGCCAAGAGGGCGCTGTGCTGCACCCCAGGGATAACCCCTCACTTCAACCACCACTGCCCTGACTGGGGTTGTAAAAATTACCCCCAAATCCAATTTAATGGCTTGGCTCCCTCATCACACTGGAGTCTGAGTGTCTGCTTCTGTTCAAGAGCAGCCTGGCTAATATGGGCCAGGTTCTGTAAAGCCTTTGTAGTTGCCCGTGTGCACCTGAAATAACAAATACCTGCAGGCTGGCACAGTGCACGTGGCAGCCCCGGACCTTCCAGGGCTTTATCTCCTGCAGCTGCAATTGCTACACAAGTCAAATTGCAGAGGCACTGAAAGGGAGGTCACCTGGCTCAGGAAGGGGCTCAGGAAAGCAATCAGCTGGCATCTGAGCAGGGGCCACGCCACCACCTCAGTGTCAAATGTGAAAATCTGTGGAGGTGAGTTTATAAACGGCTGCAGGCGTCAGCATCCAGTTTGGAATCTATAAACATCTGAAATCTGTTAGTACTTTATTTGTAATGATACTGCCAACAGACTGCCCCCCCCCCCAAAGGTCACAGCACACACTCAGCATTAAATTGCAGTACAACAAATCCTCAGCTATCCATAACCTACAAAATGATAGGGGCAGGCTGGAAGGGGAGACTGGGATAAAACAGAAAAAGAAAAAAAGTCTAGACACACTTTCCTAAAACTCACTGGGGAGTCATTTTAAAATCACTTTATGAGGAAATAATTGAGGTTCTATATACAAAACTCCCTTTAAAAAAAGAGTAACACGTCTGACAACCTTAGAAAGTCACAAGGTTGTTATAGAGAAGAATGGGTCTCTGTTTGGAAATTTAAATACTATGTGGCTCTAATTCATAAACATTTAAGAATTTATAAAGCTGGTGGGAATAAAAGTGCAAAAAAGGCATAACAAGCCAGAGCCAACTAAAAAAACCCAACCCAAACCAATTGCCAAGTGAATGAAAACCATCTCTGCAGTTCAACCCATTTTCCTCACTCTCTAATGCTCTGGCCCTGAGCGCTGCCCTTCAATCCACCACAGAATAAACCCACTATTGTGCATATCACACAGCATAAAACCACTGCTGTATACATCACACTGCACAGCAGGCAGAATTCACATCAGAACTGCCAGATTTAGCATTAGCCCCCTAAATATGGCAGCTCTTCTTCTTGAGAGAGGTGGGCAGAGAGCACGTTCTCTGTGACGTCCTCCTCGCTGCCGTGGAAGCTCGGGGTACATGGTGTGGCTGTGACCTTCCAGGTCAGCCCTCCCAGTTCCATCCATCATCCCCCAGCAAACACCAGGGGCACAGTCACAGAGGAAACCAGAGAGGCTGTGTCTGTGCCTGGGGCTGGGGGGTGGGGGAGTGCGATGGGACAGCTCTGCAACGGGACAGACCTTCAGTGGGAGCTACAAATACTGTGTAAAAACAGGAAAGGCTTATTTTTTCCCTCATATCCATGGCTCCGCTTGCTGCCTCACGACTACAGGAAGCTTCTTCATGGCTACAAGAAGCCACCAAAGCAGAGATGGACAGGGAGGACACAGCCTGTCACTGTTTGTGTGTGGCTGGATGTGCACTGGCCAGGGAGGACCTGGGGACCGCTGACCAGCATTTAGCCTCCACACACCCTGGGTCCAGGAGGTTACCAACACTATCTGTTTCAAGGGGAACACAGTATAAGCTGGGAAAAAAAAATCACTGCAGAAAATAACTTGTTATTCTTCTTACATCTCCGTGTTATTCTTCATGTCAGAGCTGCTTTTCCATGTCAGTTGTGGAAAGAGCTTCAAGCAGAGCAAGCATACAGACAACTCTACACTGAAACTTCACCAAGTTCCTCCTGATTACAGATAAGCTCAACAATATCCCTCTCAGTAAGCTCAAAAATCCCCTACATTTACAAAATTGTAAACCGAGGGAGAGACCTTGGGACATTCTGGCTGTGGATGAACTGGCTGGTCAGTATGTCCACGGGACTGGCACAAACCTATGGCTCACCCATTACTCCAACTTCGGGAGACTTTGGACTCTTACCTGAACTTCATGGCTCAGGCCCATTTCTAATTGTGACTAAGTATATCACCTCATGCTGTAGTGCCTGACTCCTTTCTGGCCGATCTCAGCTGACTTTTTGACCTGCATACCCCACTGAAGCACCAAGATCAAGAAAGTTATGCCTACTGAGTGTGAGGATTAGTGAAAAAAACCCACACAGAATGTCAATGAGGTAGGGGCATCACACACTTCTCCCATTAAAATTCAGTAGGTTTTCTAGTCCTTCTGGCCTTGGTGCATTTGCATAGTATAGGGTCAGAGAGACATCCTGATTCCACTATAGCTGCTCTGTTTAAAGGGTCATAATGGTGACATATGAAAATAACCCAACTTTAATTGATACCCGGGCTGCTGGCTGTTGAATTTGAAACTCCCCCTGGCCCCATCTCTTGTATATCTAATGTACAGTACACTCAACAGCAGATGCCAAGAAGACATCTTGCTCTCTCAGTTGCAGTAGCAGAGCTTTAAAAATAACTGCTGAATTGTCCACAAGATGCCCACCCTACTTTTCAAACTCCTGAATCTCTTAGTAA
>VZRE01005285.1:514446-531946 GCA_013396775.1 Cephalopterus ornatus | reverse complement strand
ACTGCTTTTATGACAGCTCAATAAAACCTCAGAAACTTGACATCACAGAAACAGGTGAGAAGTGTAACACTCCCTAAATGAGGAACAGTAGCTGCCAGTTAAGAGTACGTGCCCTGTATTGTGCAGCATCCATACACGTCCATATGCTTTGTGTGCAGTTTTTTGCAGATTCAGCATTTCAAAGGCTCTACAAAACCTACAAGTATTAATTCAAAAAGCTTCTTAAGTATTTGCATCACTTTAACATGGAATAAAGACAACAGGACTTAACATTCTCAAAGTCTGTCTGACATAACCTAACTGGTCTGTCTTGGTGGTGGGAATACATTGGGCATCACGTGTTATGTGCAGTTACACCCACCCAGGCTCATCCTGCCACAGTGATTTCCAATGCAGTGATTGCTGGCGCGTGCCAGGGCAAGACCAAAGTCCACTTTATCACATACCACATGATTAATAGCCAATACTTTGTCCACATCATCTTTGAAACCAACCCCACCATTTTTTTTTTTTCAATAGATGCACTAAAAATAACTGCAAAAACTCAAGGAAGGCATTACACAGAGCTTTAATGCATGGTTCAGTTTGGACTGGCAATGACAATTGCTAATCTGTCCTAAAGTCATTAACATACCACAGGTACAGAATGATCCTATGCTTCAGAACAGCACCAGATCACCCCAGTCATGGATCAGGGTTCCACAATGCTACATTGTGAGCACTCAAGACCATTTCAGGGGGTGCAGAGGCTTCCTGCAAGTACTGCCCTCTTAGAAGAAAGAAAAACAACATTCATTAGCACAGACAGACACTTCAGTTGGGTCATAAAAGCATTTCTACAGATCTGAGAGAAAAAAAGCAAATTTGTTGTTCGTGGTTAGCAACCTGAAGTTGGCAAGTAAGAACAGCAATGCAGTGAAAGAAGGGAGCCAACAAGAAATTCAGAGAGAGACTTTTCACAAGGGCGTGGAGTGACAGGACCAGGGCGAATGGCTTCACACTGCCAGAGGGCAGAGTTAGATGGGATATTGGGAAGAAATTCTTCCCTGTGAGGGTGGGGAGGCCCTGGCACAGGTTGCCCAGAGAAGCTGTGGCTGCCCCATCCCTGGAAATGTCCCAGGCCAGGCTGGATGGGGCTTGGAGCAGCCTGGGCTAGTGGAATGTGTCCCTGCCCATGGCAGGGGGTGGAACTGGATGAGCTTTAAGGTCCCTTCCAACCCAAACCATTCTGTGATTCTATAAGTCCTTTATCTGGCAAAAAAGCAAGAAGGTGACACAGTGTTCATGGTGTTCAGTACCTCTTTCTCTGTCTCTCCCCTTGAAAGACATCATATTTGCTTTCCAAATCCTGGCGTGTACCTCTTGAGCCATGTAATTTAGAAATGATCCAAAGCAAAATATCCATATTTAAACCTAAATACTCTTCCTGCCCAGGAAATAGGTACATTTGGAAATAATAGTCAAGAGATAACCCATTCCTCTTTCTGAGACTCCAAGTGAACTCAAGCACAAACTTGGATAACTCACAGAGCAAAGATCTTCCAACAGGTTGAGCAGCGGTAGCGTCAAACTGAACTTCATCATGCTGTGCTGCAAAAGAAACCAACTCCCCTATTTTAAGAAACAAGAAAGAACAGAGAATTCCATCAGGTCTTGGAGCACAAACAGGCAGCTGAGTGCATGACATGCCTCCAACAGACCTGTGTCCCACCACCGCTGGGCAGAACGACAGAGAAGGACACTCTGCAAGACTGAGTCTCTTTTAGTGTTTATTTCTTCCCTAATTGTGCTAGTGGGATACAACGGGGCAGGGAAGAAAACAAACCAGCAGCTAGTGCATGTGGCTATCAGCTTAAAAATAGTTCAGCTGGGCTGAGGTTTTAGCCTTTATCTCCCTGGCTGACCTTGCTAATACAGTATGTAGATCTCTTGCCAGCTAATCGGTGGACTGTAAACCATGGTTTCAAGCTGTGGGCAATGATCTGTAACAGGAATGAATGAGTGGGTTTTAGCAGCCAGGATCTGCAGCCTACTATCTGTATCTGACAGCTGTCACCTCCCGACAGAGGCCAAGGCCCAGCCCTGCATTTAAAAGCAGCATGGCTGATCAGATTACTGGGACAGTGTGTCAGGACTGACTGCACTGAACTAGTCAGAAAGTAAATCTATAAATAGCAGTTCTGCTTGTCTCCATGAGCCACTGAAGGATAACCAATATTGAGCAGCAAATGCAATGTTTAGTCTCTGAAACCAGTGGAACAGAGTTCCTTTGAGATCAGAAGCTCTGCCCAGTGATGAAAGGGATGGGCATGGGAAGCTCCGTGGGCAGGTGGGTCACTGTCCTGGCAACAGCAATGGCTGTGATTGCAAAAGGAAGTAAGACATCAAAAGTTCTTGGTCTTCAAGATGTTGAAAGAACCACAGCACAAAAACACCTGAGACCAAAGCCACCTTTGTGCAGAAGGCAGGTGGAAAGCCAGAGGTTCCCTGGGGAATTAGAGCATTCAAATAGGTACTGTAATAAAAAGAGAGCCTCTCCATTGTACTGTTATACTTTTAACCAAGCTTGCAGCCAGAATGGCTGAGCTTTGAAAGGACCTGAAGGGCAGGGATGTTGGAGCCGTGGCTTCCAGAGGCTGTGGTGATGGCAAAGCTTGGTGGAGCTATAAAAGACCTGACAGCACTCTGCAGGATGGATCAGCTCTCTGAGGAGCCATTCAGCACTCTTAGAAGTTCCTGCTGATAATAACAGAACTGTAAATTGTAAACAGCTTTGGAAACACAGCCCAGAGGTGAGTGGAAAGGAATGGAGAGTGGGATCACGAGCCAAGGCCATAGGAAACCAGAGCGGTAGAATAACGTGGCAGATCCCACACCACTGCTGAACTGTCAGGTAATACCAGAGGCCACTGCAGGCAAAACACAGGTCCAGAAAGATCTCAAGCAACATGAGGAGTCCTGGGTCCCTTTTACAGTAGAAACCAGGAGATAATTTCAGCTTTTTTGTTGCAGTTCTCAACTGGGAAGGGCATCTGATGCTCTATTGGCCTACTCATGCTTCTGGTGATGAGATGCAACTTTTTGTCCATGGACAATGAGGAAGGAGAAACAGGACTATGGCTGATCTTATGCTTAACCTGGTTAGTGCCAACTGGAGTCTTGGTCTGGCCCCCAACACCTGGTTCAAGCAGTTCCCTTTACCACAACTGACTCCACAAGCTGAGGGTTGTTCGAGCTGTTTGTTGTGGTCCCCCTCCAGGAAAAGACAAGCTGCCATCATACAACAGCAAATACAATGAAAGCACAAAGCATGGACTCAGCTACACAGATTAACTTTTTACATGGTAAATAAAGGATCAATAATTCAACAGAAAGAACTGGACATGAAGAATATATTTTTACACTGCTAAGAAAACAGAAATAGTCTACTTCAGGTATCCCAAGGTACATAATTGTGGCTGTCTACTTAAAAAGTAGCTCAGATGAGTGAGACAAATTAGTGACATGAAGGCCAACCAGCTCAATTCCCTGTCTCCTACAGAGACACCAGCAGCTCACACTCACCCATCCCTCCACACAATTACTGCACCTCAAGGACTTCTGATCCAGAGATAGGGCTTCTGTCATTTAGAAGCTGGGCATGGATCTTTTCCCCATGAATTTGAAAATAGTATGTAGATGATATTTATTCCCTGAATTGAAGAACAAATCAACATCTTTCCAGCTCATAAGTTTCAAAATAGCGATTTACTGATACCCAAGTGTCATGCTCTCCCTTGGCCACACTGATGAATGTCACTAATAGCTGAATTCTTTTATCAGTGTGTTTTTCTCAGCTAATTTAGCATTGATGGTCCTTGGTGACAGCCCTGGCAGCTGGCTCCCTCCTCATGTCAGCAAACCCTCCGTGTCCTCACACTGTCCCCAGGATGCATTGAGCCTGACCTGGGGGATATGTACCTGGGGTGAGGGGCCAGTTCAGCACCTGAGAGCTCCATCAGTGCTTGGTCTCTTTGCCAGGCCTGTCCTGAGCCACCAGCACAGCTGTGGCTGTTCAGCGTGTGCCCCTGCCAGCTGGAAACTGGGCTGGCACCCGGAATGGCCTGGAGCTGTGTCAGGGCGGGGGCAGGTTGGATCTCAGGACAAGGTTCTTCCCCCAGAGGGTGGTTGGCACTGACCAGGCTCCCCAGGGCAGTGGGCACAGCCCCAAGGCTGCCAGAGCTCCAGGAGGGTTTGGATGATCCTCTGGGGCACAGGGGGGGACTCTTGGGGCTGGGCCTGTGCAGGGCTGAGGGTTGGACTCCATGATCCTTGGGGGTCCCTTCCAGCTCAGCACATCCTGGGATTCTGGGATTCCACACAGGTCATTGAATGGTGTCAGATGGCAACGGCTCCTCACACAGCTCAAACCAGTGACCTACATTGTCAATCCCCAGAGCCATCTGAGACCCTACAGTTTCTCATTAGCAACAGATTCTTATTTATTTCAGATAGTCAGTAGCTTCTGCCAGTACACAGCACACTCCTAATTAAAAGCTGACTTCTTTCATAAGCTACAAAGTCCTATTTCCACCTCTGCTCCAAGGTGCAGGGAAATGTGAGCTTTGCTATGTCCTCCATTTAGAGGCAGGCTCCACAGGCAGAGCAGAGATGCATTTTGCTTTATTTTTTTAAAGACAGCATAAAGCAACAAAGTTTGAAGGACATTCAACATTTATGCTGTGTGCCCACTTAATATCACAAGGGACTTTCCACGGGAGCAAAGGTTTTCTTAATAAAGGGTCTCATTGGCCGGCTGGATCAAATCATGTATACACCGATATTTTGCTTCTGGCAATACCTTAAACCCCCAGTTAGGCGAGTGTAGAGATTGCAGTGGCCTTGAAACTGTGGCATGGTTTATACATGGTGTACACATCTTGGAGGATTTGGAGAAATCTACAAGGGATCTAATGCTTTTCCACCTATTGACATTTACAAAGCAGTTTAAATCATGCATGAGAGGCCTCAGGCACATGTAGTTCACAAAACATAACTCTGCGCTCCCAGGGAATTTGAGCTGACCAAGGCTCTTTATTAGAACCGACAGTGAAAGACAGCTCTGAACCAGGAGTGCCATGCAAAGATGACAGACTTAATGCCACTGGATGTATTATGCAGATTACCCAACTCAAGCCTTGCTTGTTAAATAAGTTTCGTGCTTTCCTCACTCCCACTGCCCCTCTTAGGAAATATCCTCCCTGGCTTTATCAAGGGAGCTGTTTCCTAAATTCCTTGATCAATCACCTGCTTTCCAGGACTTCAGACATGCCGAGTTAGCTCTGAAGATAAGACAGCGATGCTTAAAGAGTGGAAAACAGTTAAACCTTTGCACCTCTCAGCACAGCAGTGCCATGCACATAGCAGATTAATACCTTAAAAACTTAACAGCTATTTTGCTGATGAAAGAATAGGAGGGATTTTAAGGAATCCATCATCCCTGACAAGTCACCTTGACGCTGCGAATTCCCAGTGCAATGTAGTTTTTTGAATGTGTGCTTTTGCTCTGTACATTCAAATGAAGATCCGAGTTTGGATCAGTTTTTAATTAAAAACTCTCTAATACAGATTATCTGAGAATCAGCCTTCACCAGGAGAAGGAGATTTTCTGTCATTTGATTGCATCTTAAAGCTTGTAAATGGTGCTTTAAAACATACAAGTACACGAGAGCATTGTGTGCTCTTCATGTGGAAGTATCACATCTGAAGCTGAAGTTGGTGGCTCATACACACACCAAGGAGGTTCCAGTGATTTTGTTTTAAGGTGTGAATTTAAACCACTGAAGAATACAATGACAGTCTCCCGGCACTGCATGTTCCAGTGTCCAATCACGTAAAGATTGTATTAACATACATATATAAAATAAAAACACTTTTAAAAATCCATTTAAATAAATAAAAGTTCATGCACAAAATGCATGCAACCATGTACACCTAGATGTAAGTTTTTTATATATTACATATATGCATATTTTTATTTTTAAATTCATTGGTGGAAATTTAAAGTTTTTTTTAAAAAAACTGAGCTTTGCAGTGACATCTCTGAACTATTACTAGTGGCTTGTCTTAGCAACAAGCTAGGTCATGTTAGGCTCGACCTAATAAAAATAAGTTGCTTAAATATCACACTTTCAGGGCTGCAGAAATGCTACTGGCAAACTGAAATTACTGATTTATTTTTTTCTGGAGCAAATAGGAAGCAGAAACAGATGTAGACTAACTACTCTGCTTAAGGGGAACCAAGGGAAGGGAATGATTTTCACACCAGTTTGCTTTTCCTTTAAATCCCCAACTCAGAAGAGCAGTGAAAACCCCTTCCAAAGTGCATACGATGAGCATAAGCACAAACAAGCTTAAAGGGGCCCATTTCCATCCTGCTTTTGTTACTGGTTGTACAACACATGGCAAGGGGACAGGCTGACACCAGTGGAGACGTAAGAGGCATTTAGCACTCACATGTAGGATCGTGGAGTGACTCCACCTCCTCAGAAATGACACCGAGCACACAGCAATGAACGTTCCATGAGATTTTAGCACCTGATTCACCGTCGGTAAAAAAGGTTGTAATTGACTTCAGTGATACTGGATCAGGGCCCTGAATAGAACAGACACCTGCATGTTGTAGAGGGAGACAAGTTAAACCTGCTCAGCTGCTTTGTTCCCAGGTTTTCCTAAAATACCTTTGCCATGGATACTGCAGCTCCCTCACTGCAGAGAGGGTGCTCCAGGTCAACGCCGGGCTCAGCAGGGCCCGCAGGGAAGGGCTGCAGCCACAGTTCATCACAGCTCACCCAGCACAGCATCATCTGGGCAGCAACAGCAGCTCCTGAGCAGTTTTACTCATTTCTGTGCTCACACACTGCACTGTCTCAAGTTTATTCTTCGTCAGCCATTGTGCACGTTAAACCCAAGATAAATTTCCAATTGCCTCAGGTTTTCATCAGCTAAAAAGAATTGCTTCAGAAATACTGCTATCAGTTCACATCAGAGAAGAAGCAGCAAAATTAATATTTAAGAGCACCTAAACACTTGTGTTATACATACAGTGATAACTGTGATGCAGGCTGGTGTACCAGGTAAATGTAAATGCCCTCACAGTCAATCACACTCCTGGGAGAACAGCAGCAGAGGCAGTGAAAGACTGGGCTAACTCCTCAGCTCCTGACTAAACTTCCGCAAATGCCCTATGAGCTTTAAACACTGAAATTCGTCACACATGTCAAAATCCTGATGTGGAACCATTTAAACAGACCTGAAAACCTACAGGGAATAAACACTGGGAGAGGAAAAAACCTCACAAAATCAAACAGTCACCTCAAACTGTATGAGGGAGGCTGTAAGCGGATCACTCAGATGTTGGGGATGGGTTTGCATATTATACCAACTCACTCCTTGACTGAGACTCAAAAGAACTTACTAATATCAAAACAGTTTTTCTGGAAACTAGGCAGAGATTATTTAGCAGAAGTAGCAAGGACAAACTATCTTGTATCAGTAAAGCTGACATGTAAAGCAGCTTGCTTGATCAAATTGTAGTTAAACTCGGTGCAAATGTAGTCGCAATATGAAATAAGCCAGGATTGTTTACCTTCAATAGTCTATAAATATCCTTCTAAGGGCAGAACAGCTGCTTTACTGAGGAGTGCACAGATGCAGTACAACTCCTCATCTATAATTATGAGAATAAACTGTATTTCACATTTCTTTCAGTTCCAGGTCTTTGACGTTACCTCTGATAGAGCAGTAATGAGATGGACTTCCTGAAGAGACCAGTGTGGCTGGTGTCTGGCAACTTCAGGGGATTCAGCTTGGCCAGGAGGAACAGAGCAGGCTCAGCTGTGGTCACTGCTCAGGAGAGACCACCATCCTCTTCAAGGTAGAGACCTCCTGAGGGATAGATGTGACCTAAATGAATCCGGAAACACATCTCTGCACGGATTCTCCATGTTGAGGCAGTGATGGCAAAGGAGCTGTAAAAGCCATCTTCACACAGGCAATCCAACCCCATGGGTGTTTGGAGTCATCCGGGGGGCTCAGCCCTCCCTCAGTGAAGGGAGGGAAGCAGAGATGCTGCTCTGGGGCTGTGCATCCTACTGAGTGTCACACACACGGTCCGCTGATGGACCTGGTACCGCTTGGTCTGTGCAAACACTGTGGAAAAGACTGGTCAGGACTGGACTCAGTGATCCTTGTAGGTCCCTTCCAACTCAGGATATTCCATGATTGTATGAAAAACAAGCGTGGCTCTATCACACCCGTGCACGGGGGGGAGGGTGGGCCAGGCCAGGAACTCAGACTGCATCAAACAGGCTGCAAACACGGCAGGGTAACGTGAGGCTGCTGCACAAATGGCTTCTTCACTCTGCTTTGATCCAGCAGCTCATTTAAAACATTTCTATCTGTCCTGTGACTGGTTCGTTGTCATCTCTGGCCAGTCCCCAGTCTGTCACTAATTGGCACTGCTGTTGTCAGGCTTGGGAGAGAGGCCAGCACCAGAAAGGGTAAGGAAAATAATCCCCTGCTCATTCCCCAAAATGGCTGGTTGTCCTTGGGAGCAGTGCTAATACAGGCACATGGGAAGGCTACAGAACCGTGCTGCTCCCCCTGTTCTCTGGGAACCAAGCTCGCTCTCGGGGGATATTGATCTCAACACGCTGTTTAAAAATGCATTAAATACATTTTTTTCTCTCTATATTTGATAGATATAATTATGGCAGTCCCTAGAACAACATGCCTGTTTGTAGACTGCCTTCAAAATCATCTAATTTGTATTGCCAGATGGTATGAATGATTGCTACAGATAAACTTTGGATACGTTCCATTATTAATTGACAGAAGCATGGTCACAGCAGAACGCTCATCCCACACGGCCTAGCTGACAATTAATGGTTAAAAGATGAAACTACTGAGGAAAAAATGAGTCCCTTGAGTCCCAAGTCCCATTTTATAGCCTTGAGAACTAAATTTAAATAACCAAAATGCATTATGCTCTCCGATCTCCATACCAACCTCCTTGCACTTGTACAGTTCCCAGCCCTGCCAACAGTTCTTTGCAGGCGATGGGATGTAGGCATGGTGTGCCATCCAGTGGGATGGGATGGGTGGAGTTTGACAGTCTTATGGCAGGTTCAAGAAATCAGACAGTTGTAACAACCAAATGTCTCAACCCAGGCTCACTGCAGATGGCTGGTTTGAAGCTGGTCTTCTACAGAAAACACAGATGTAGCCATTGCAACAACAAGTGTTAAATGCTGGGCATTGTAGACATGACACCTGCACGCAAAGTAATGGGGAAGTCACAAGGAAATAAGAAAATATCCAATCTATGTATTTTAGAAATCTGATCTCTAATGATTGTGTCCTCAGTGAATTAGGCAAAAGCTGAGAAAAAGCCAAGTGCTTAACTGATTATAATTTTTCATTTTTCAAGCTATTCCACCAGAACACAACATCCACAGACAGAACTGTCTTTGAAAAAGGAGACAAGCCTTTTTAAAAACTGCTAAGAAATCTCCAGATTTGGGATAAAGAACATTCACCAGTGACACAGACCTGAAACACAAATAAATGATGAAGGATGTCCTAAGATGTGAAAAAAGAAAAAGAAATGCTTTTTAGCTTCTTGACTTGCAATGTTTTTTCCTCTTAGTACCTACCGAACAGCATGACACATCTTAGAAACAATATTTATACTTATAGCACAACTTTCATCTGCAAACTCTTGCATGTCGTATAGATTTGCACACTCCTTTTCATAAACACACACACATAAATAGCTGACAAGGTAAATAAATGACTTCTGAGGTAGAACAAGATGGCAAGCTGGCACAGAACACCTCTACTGTGTATGACCTAGAGATGATGTGAACAGTCAACTGCAGAGTCAGTTCTGCAGAGATGAGCAGGGATATAAAAACCCCAAATGAAGTCTGAGTGGTGCACACAGGCTGAGAACTTCTTCTCTGCCCTCTTGCATGCATGGAATGGCTATAATATATGCAATGATCACAAATACCCACAGTTCAAAAGCTGGGCTGTGGATCCAGGTCTTCAGTGACACTGATTTGTATGTGCAGAAGGTAAACACACTTGGCAAAACCCCCCAACTTGTGAAGGACACAGATTTCCTTATTTTTCTATGTGAGTTCAGGTCCAGCCCCATGCTACCCTGTGGTGTGTTTCTGACCGCCTTCCTCAGTCCTAGGCATGGCTGCCTTTCCTCCGGCTGGTATCCGTGGCATAAACACAAAGGTGATACCTACAGTCAGCATCGGATCTGACTGTTCCCGACAACTCCTGTGATACAGCAACCTCAGGGACTTGAGGACACATCTGTGAGTAGATGTAGTAGCTGCCATCTGCACGAACTGCATTATTTAACTGCATTGGCACTGATTAACATTTGCTGTAACCTATGGTAATGGGCTCTGGGGGCTTTCCATGTCTGCTACACAGTGGCAGCTGATGTCTCCTGCTCCATCCTTAAAACAGGATGTTTTAATTTTTAATGGAGCACATGTTCGATTGGCTATACAAACAGGCTAATCTGCAAAGCATGTGCTCAATAACAAGCCAAGCTATGCAGCCAGAATAACAACACTGCTCTGCCATGCACGAGACGCAAAAGGCTCCCTGCTCTGTGCCACCGCCGCTCAGCGCTGATGGTCAAGAGAAATGACTGTGCACGTCCCCCGTTTCAGCAGCAGCCCTCAGGAATTGCCTATTCCTCAGCTGCACCTCGTGCTGCCAGCTCGTTTCTCATTTGGGAAGCTAAACTGGAGAGCTGACAAAGTTCAGGTGCCTGGAACAGGAATCAGGAGGGTGCAACAGAAGCGTTGGGAGGCAAAGCTCCAGTGTGCGCTAAGAGGGGAGAGCTTGGCTGGGGCTGGCGTGGGAGGGAAATCAGCTAGTGGGCATTTAGGCACAGAGAGGAGATGTGAATGCTTCCCTACTGCTGGAAACAATGCATGAATAAAATTCCACATGACCACCGCTCCTCTCAGATCTCCGTAACCCACAGCCACTGTCCTCAGGCCTTGTCTCCTGCAATCATGGTGTCAGCATCCAGCGCTCACCAGGCCGGGCAGCCCCTCTGATCCTGCTCCTGGCCTACAGCAGCTCAGATGCGTTTTATTCCCACTCTGAAAGAGAGGAGGAGTCCTCCAGAGAGGAAGGCTGGAACACAGTGTTTTAACCTATTCCTTCTGGGTGGAGGGAGGCTGCCACAGCCACAAGGGCTCTTCCCTGAGGGAGCACTTCTGGGGTGGGATACAGGCCCTCACTGAAGTCCTGCAGCCAAACAGCGAACAAAGATCACTTCCACAACAGGTACATGCTAAGAAAGAAGCAGAAAAATCAAGGAAGAAAAGTAAAGGTTGACATATTTGTTGGGGAATCTGAAGCAGATGGGTGGGAATCCAGGAATCTTGGGCTTTTCGGGTGCCTGTGAAACTTGGTCAGGTTATTAATTTTCCAGTTTCAAGGAGTTTGCTTTTGTTTCAGATTTTTCTTGTAAGAAGCATGTTTTCCACTGCTCAGTAGGGCTTTTATCTGTTTCTTTGAATCACCTGTTACCTCTGACCTGATTTGTCTACAGAATATGTCAAATCTATAACAAGCACGGGCTGATTAAACAATTAATGGAATGCTATTTTAGGACAGCCTTGTCTTGCTCCAAACCTGCGCTCATGACTTTTTCTGACACATAAACATGAACTGACCTTTCAAAAAGGTCACTTGTTTTTCAGTGTTTTCTTCCATGATGAATTATGCCTTTGAGAAAGGCACTAAATTATGGAGCCTTTCACTAGATGTAAGAAAGTTGGAGGAATGTTAAGAGGAATTTCATTTCTCTGTTCTTCACAAAGTACACCTAGGAAGCTCTTTCATGGGTTGCATTAGTAAATACATCTACTGACCTAATGAACACCTTTTCCTGCCTCAAGACATGAATTTTGACGATGCTAACGCAATTATCCTCCTTGTAAGTGAGCAGCCAGGTCTCAGTGCAAGAACTTCAGCACTGAGAAAAGTATTCTGCCTATGGAACCAATGGATCCATTTCCAGCTGTGGTTTGCTGCCAGAAAACAGAGCTGGCCTTCACCCTTCTCCTGTGGCTACCCTGGAAGCACATGTGAGAAATCCGACTGTTACTGCTGCTTTTAGGTTTTTGGAAGGTGATGGAATGTTCCAAAAACACATATTAAAAGCATCATAAATTCACTGTAAACTTAGAAGAAGGGATTAAACATTCTCACAGAGCAACCTAAAATCCCATTTGGTGAATGCTGCTGAGCCCTGGGTGGAACATGAGAAATCCCAGCCTGAGGTGAAACGCTCCATCTCCCTCCCAGCAGCACTATCAGCCCTGAGCTGAGCTCTACTATAAGAAGATCTAAATCAGTGAAGGCAGTATTGGAGTTTAAAGATAAAGTATTGATTGGTGTGCTGAGGCCCAAGCTTTGAACCCTTTTGATAATAAGCCTTGTCTATTTGAGAAGTCAAAGCTCCCAGGAATGGAACCAGATTCTCAGCATGCACAGTCTCCTGCCTCGTGAAGGGGCAAACAGAAGATCTCTGGTTACCTTTCGTGCTATCACAACCACCTTATCTTGTGCAAAATAGTCCTCGGCACAGCAGCAATCATGTGAGCCCAAACCTCAGGCAGTCTGGGAAGAGAAAACCCATGCCATGGAATTCAGGTCTCTTCACTATGCAGTTGAGAATGCAGAATCCACCTCATCTGTAACTCAGGAAGGTTTAGTCTGCCCTACAGAAACCAAAAAGCTGCTACATTAATGCACAAGGGTGTCCTTTCCATCAAGTTACTTAATTAGCTTATCTGGAGAAAAAAAACTATACCAATCAAATTAAATATTAATCACATATAAACTGCTGATCACAATCAGCTGGGGGTTCATGCATGGAGAACGTGGGGATCGCAGTGTGATTTCTTCTCCCAGAGAGTTTCCTCCTGCTCTCTTTCCATTGCCAATTTAGCAAATTCATACAAAAAACAAAGCCTGAGTTTTCCAAGTACAACAGGAACAACAGACCAGAAGTTTTTCTACACTAAAATATTGGACTAGAAATTCAGTTCCTTTAAATCTTTCTAAATCCTTGCCTCTGATTGGGTTCATTAATAAACATGCTGGTTTTGTTACAGGGACTGACATATGGCATAATCCGCTAACAGGAAGAAGTATTTTGCATTTTATTGTAGAAAACAAACATGCAAACAGGTTTTCACAGATGGCTTTCTTAGCTTCTGGGAGGAAAAAAAAAAAGCTTAATAATGCTTGAAAACAATTCTCCCCCCACTCCCTTCTTATAAGAAGAGAAGGAAAAAAAAATTGACTAGAACTGCTGTTCTACTGTAGATATCAGCTGTACCCCAACTCCCTTCATACTACTTCTACTTCTTTAGTTATGCATGAAATAAAAGCCTATCAACTTACCAGTATCTGACAATATGTGCCCATGAAAAAAAACCCAGGGTGAAATTCTTGTTTTAACTGCTGAGCACTGTGAGAAAACCACCACAGTAACCACAGAAGGCTTTTAATCAGGAGGAGTTTGGGTCTCAGTAATCAAACTTCTGCCCATATTCCCTCTTCACTCTGTTGGCTTGATCACATGTGAGGGTGTGAAGTCCACAGCATTGGAAAAATAGTGTATTATTTAAAATCTAAATTATGGATAAGCTGCAAGAAGTCTGAGAAATACTTTAGGTACATGTTATAGTACTTACAAATGAAGGGCATCTTTCTCTTCTGGTCATTCTCCCTCAGACTTGTGACTCTGTTCCCTCACCACCTTCTCACTGTAGCTACTTGGGAACATCACAAACCCTGCTCTCAACCTCCTTATGTGAGGTCAGATTTGTAGGATCATTTTTCAGTTCTGCCCAGCAAATCCAGCACTGTGCAATCCCAAGGCAACCCAATTCCTTTCTGCACCCATGACACTCCTTTCAGCAAGCAGAGACCTACCTATCTATCTGTGAGAACTGTGATGTCTATTATGAACAACCAAGCATTACAGTCCAGTGTAGTAACTCAAACCTTACTGATATCTGATGTTCAATAGATCCTCTAAAAATGGTTTTCCTCATGTGGAAACCTGCCATTTCCACGTGATTAAACCCCTGCCCACCTCACTGTGTCCAGCCTAGAGAGGGAGGTGATCCCTTCCCTCACGGTGGTAACAGGTGACAGTGAAGATGTCACCCCAGCAGTGGGGGAAGTGTTTGAATGACTTGCAAATTCCACCCCACCCTCATCCAGAAAGCAGCATGCAAAGCCAACAGCCTGGTCCACTGGAAGGTGTCCCTGCCCATGGCAGGGGGATGGAACTGGATGATCTTGAAGGTCCCTTCTAACCCAAACCATTCCAGGGTTCAAGGATTCTATGAACTGCTCATGAATATAGAAAACAGCTCCCTTTCCTGCAGTCTACAAGTTGCAGCTACCCCTTCCTTTCTTTCACGGGGATAGAAGTGCTCATCCATATAAAGGCTCAAAGCTGTGGCAACTCTACAGATAAGATAACATTGGAAGTGGGAATGGTCCTTCCTGTGAACTCCACTAGTGTTCCTGGGAGTCTCATTACCAGAAGAAAAAAATACATGTTCTAACATGAGTGCATTCAAAACTCCTTCAAAACCCACCTTATACTCCGGGGAGACCCCACACTCCCTAACGGAGCAAAGCCTCAGACATTTCACAGATTCGCAGAATGTCCTGAGCTGGGAGGGACCCCCAAGGACCATGGAGTCCAACCCTCAGCCCTGCACAGGCCCAGCCCCAAGAGTCCCCCCCTGTGCCCCAGAGGATCCTCCAAACCCTCCTGGAGCTCTGGCAGCCTTGGGGCTGTGCCCACTGCCCTGGGGAGCCTGGTCAGTGCCCAACCACCCTCTGGGGGAAGAAGCTTGTCCTGAGATCCAACCTGCCCCTGCCCTGACACAGCCCCAGGCCATTCCCTGGGTGCTGTCCCTGGTCCCCCCAGAGCAGAGCTCAGTCCTGCCCCTCCTCTGCCCCTGCCCAGGCAGTTGGAACTGCAATGAGGTCTGCCCTCAGTCTCCTCTGCTCCAGCTGAACACACCAAGTGCCCTCAGTGTCCTCATATGGCTTCAAACCAAGGCCCTTTCCCATCGTTGTGGCCTCCTTTGGACACTTTCTAACAGCTGCCATCCCAGTCTTACAGCAGAAGGAAAGACCCAGTGAGCTGGTTTCTGTATGACTGGAAAGCAGGATCAGGTCAATCCCTGGACTGCAGGTTTCAGGCTGTCCCTTGTGCTAGGATACAAACCCAGTGCTGCAGAAGTTCCCTGAATTAGGTGTGCTTAAGCACTCATGCACTACATGGTGAAAGCATCCAGCATAATCCCTGTATCTCTTTTGCATAAGGAATCTGAGCTGACAGCATTTAATCAGCTCCAAATTTACACTACTGATCACCTTTTCCATTTAATCACGACTGCAGCCTTTCGAGAAGTAATTCCCTTTGGTTAAAATTAACAATGACAGGCTGTGTTTTTACACACTGTTGAAATGTGTAAAACAATGAGATGGAGAAAAAAAAATATGCCCTCCTTTCCCCAAGCTGATTTATGATATATATGCAAACCCTATTAAAGTTAAACCATGCTTTTCAATGAAATGAGGATTTCCAACAAGCTGCTCTCCATTTTATTTAAGGATCCCAGTGACTGATACAAACAGTGGTAATCAGCTCTGCTGCTAATACAGGATATTTGGGCTGGGAGATAACACTTAACCCCTAAGTGAGAAACAGCTCATAAATCACAAGCACTTTGTGGGGAAACATAAGACCCTCTCTTGTTAGCAGAAATCAGACGATATCCTGCTGAGACCCATTATACTCCTTTCTCCAAAATCTAAAGGTTAAATATAAAGAGAAATTAATGTAGAGAAGGAAGGAGATCAGGGGAAGTGGGGACAGGAGTAGTTGGCTAAGAGGAATGCAAATATCTAAATAACTGGGTTAATCTTATCCTGACAGGTAAGACAAAACTGGGAGGATGTGGCTGTGGCTTGGAAGAAAAGAAAAGCTCTCGGGAAATGGCAGGGCCTGGCAGATGCCTTCTTGCAGTCTTAAATGTAGGATACACACCTACATCACCCATCATCTCAACAGCAGCAGAAGTCCCTGCATGCCCCAGTGTGAGGACATGAAGGGATGTTCAGCTGGGCAAGGCTGTGGCTGGTACAGCCTCTGGGATAACGGGATGCCCAGTGCTGGCAAAGGCCTTGGCACCACCCACATCTGGGGAAAACAACCCTAACTGGCACCAGACATCGAGCCAAACTGACAGGTAATGTGGACTATCTGGGATCACAAAACAGAGGAAGAATTTGAGGCCAGCACCGAGGATCATTGACTAAACCCTCCCATGAGGAAACACGGAAGTCCAGTGAGGAATATCCCTGTGTCCAGCACTAACATCAGCTTTAGGAGACAGAAGGCCAAGCCATGAGATCCCATTCCCTTGCAAATCAGCAGCAAAGCTTGAACTGGTACATCTCAGTCATCAAATACTGCCCCAAATTTCTCAATCACAAAATGCAAGCTGGAAATTAGTCATTGTAACTGTTCCTTCAAGGATTCTACTGTGTTTTGCCAGCAGGATTGGAACAGAGCAGTAAAAGGTCCCACGAGCAGCCTCCACAGCCTGGCAGTGTTGATGTCAAGACACACAGCAGCACCAGAAGGGGCCCTGTGCCACCTTCCTGGTTCAGGCACGTGACAGCACAGGGGAAAAAGCACCCAGAGTGAGAATACCATGGTATTACGGGGCTTGGGGGGGTTGCAAAGTGGGAGAGGGGAGAAGAGCAGGAGAGCTAACATAAGGAAATGTTCCTTGGGAGAAGAGCAAGGCCACGGAAGAACCCTCTGGCTTTGCAGGTTTTCCTGCCTCCCAGCTGTAACTCTACCCAATGGGTTTATCACTCCAGGCCTGTGGAGGGGATGCAAGGCTGCTCCAAGCAGACGAGCCCAGCACTAAAGATGTGGAAAGCTTGTTTTTCTAGGAGCTGGTTGGAACCACAGTGTAGATAAACACGGACATTTCCTCCAAAGATTACACTCCACTACAACTTTTTCTGCCTGCGTATGCTGCTTGCAGAATGTTGAACTTGTTTCCAAAATAAATAGCTCCCAAAGAGGGTTTAATAGGGTTTGCTGTTTTCCAGAGGAAATAGATTGCAAACAAACTGTTTCCTGCTACTATTTCAAACGAATTTTGGTCCAATTATTTTCTTTTTTAGCATAAAGCTAAATGGACTATTCTGCCCTGTCCCTGACTGAGTCCAAGCATGATTTCTTTTGATTATGCTTTTATGTTGCAAAAAGCAGGGCTCTGGAGACAGAATGGACGGCTTGGGGAGAGGGGCAGCAATTTTTTTTTCTCCTTTTTTTTATTTTTTCTTTCGTTTTTTT